>PQWD01003484.1:0-10496 GCA_019425675.1 Leucinodes orbonalis
TTGGACTATCGAATTGCACACTCGACCATTTTGAAGCGTAAAAATGAAAATTATCTTCGGAGAAACGCACACTGCTAGCAATCAACCACGACTACAAGCGCTTGCGGCAGAAATATCGTGTTGTTCTCACCCGTGCCTACTGTTCTCACTTCGTTGCGCGTGCTCTATACTACTATTGATACTCTAAGGTTAAAGCAGATACTAGTACATTTAAGGTCAAGGACAAGAATTACCAGATACTCTTTATACAAAAAGGCAGTTCCAACAATACTGAGTTTTTAATAGTCTACCTATCAATATCATGACTTGATACGATAACATAATTAGTGCAACAGACATTCAAATTTTATGTATGGAAATGCAAAGGTAATTTAAAAATACTATAAGCCTGTAAATTCATGCACATTATTAAAATCATATGTTATTTCCAATTAACATATCGACAGCAAAATCCTATAAGCATGAAGAGATAAAAAACCTATTTACTGTCAACGAAATGGACAGAAAAAATATTATTTACAAAAATAACTAGAGCGTCGGTGGCTCAAACGTGCGGACTGTTGCCCTCCTACTGGGGGAGCTGAGGTTCAAATCCCGACATGTACCAATATGTTTTCGAATTTTCGAAATTATATGTACGTTATCCGACGCTCTGACGGGAAGGAAAACACGCCTGCGAAGAGATTCAAAGGTTGTGTGTGAAGTCGGCCAACACACACTGGGCTCGCGTGGACGACATGATGATGAAAAATAAAATACTGTGAAATTATAGTAAACCTTTGCGATTGCATTGAAGAGAAATCTTAAACTGATATAGGAAAATTGTGAATATAATTGATCCCGGATCATTATGTGAGTGTGGGACAACAAACACTTTGAGTTTATTCTTTTGATTCCACTGATTCTCATTATACCCACATTCCAGCCTTGTTTCCACACTCCTCCATCTTTGTCATCAAACATATCTTTCATACATTGAAAGCATCTAAAAATAAATAATACATTATAAGGTTTATGTAGAAGTAATATTATGTAGAAGAAGAAGAAAAATTTATTGGAAAATGCAATACGAAACAACAGCAACATAAACCTAATATTTGCAATAGACAAGAACATCAGGATAATAAAAGAATAAACATGAAAAGAATTACAGTAATTAGAAATAAACTATAGAATACAGTGAAGAAGAATTGGTTATGTAAAGGACAAATTGTTATCATGGGCATGCCCATTAGCCATTGGAGATTTTATTTGTGTTACAATAGATATACTCTCGCGTGCAAGTAAATCGACTCAAGCCTCAAGTGCGCATAAAAAGTGATATAACTAAAAAATGACTTATTTTACCTCTATATAATGTTTTACATAATTAAAGCCTAGTAATTAGGCTTTCAAATGGTAGCATAATATCAGTAATTTAAATAAACACTTGTACTTAGAATGCAACTGAACGCAACCTCCCGTAAACTGCTCTGCGCTCTATTCACAACTTGCGCGACACAACCCCCTATAAAACCCCCTGTAATCGTTTTTTTCTTATCAGTCGCTCATTAGACGTTGACCTGAACACATCTCTGCAAATTAAAGCCGTCATTTGAAGAAAATTATGGATACAACACCTGAAGAAGCCGCTCAAGTCGTTGCCCTGTTGCAAGAAGGGTTGAACCAGCGAGAAGTCGCTCGTCGTTTGAATATGAGTCAGTCCGCTGTCTCGAGAGTATACAGAAGGTTTCAAGAGACTGGTGCCTTCACTCGGAGGCCTAATACCAGCCGACGCCGGTGCACCTCGGAGCGTGACGACCGGTTTTTGGTCTCGACCTCTCTCCGAAATCGACACCTTACCGGCGTAGATGTGCAGCAGGAGCTACGTCAAGTTCGCGGGTGACTGTCAGTCAGTGGACAGTTAGAAGAAGGTTGAAAGAAGCTAACCTTACTCCGAAAAGACCCGCTACAGGCCCGAAGTTGACCACAGCTCATCGTCAAGCACGCCTTCACTTTGCTCGAGAACATTTGGATTGGAGCATAGAGCAATGGCAGTCAGTCCTGTTCACAGATGAGACGAGGATGTGTCTCCATGGCAGCGACAGGAGAGGTCGGGTATACCGTCGTCCCGGTGAACGGTTTTCACAGTGCTGCTTTGTGGAAACCGTTGCATATGGTGGCGGATCTTGCATGATGTGGGCTGGAATTTCCTTAGAAGGCAAAACGGACCCGTTCCTGGGGAGGGGAGGAGGTCTGACCAGTGATCGTTACATTGAAAATGTTCTACTGGATCAAGTTGTCCCTTATCAAGGCTTTATTGGGGAAAATTTCATCTTGATGCATGACAATGCCCGATGTCACACTGCTCGGGCCACACGTGATTTCCTGAACGAAGTTGGAATTCACACTATGCATTGGCCAGCGCTCAGCCCCGATTTAAATCCCATTGAGCACATATGGGACGAGCTCAAAAGGAAAGTTAGAGCGAGGAATCCAGCTCCGACAAACATCAATGAGCTCAAGACTGCGTTGGTAGAAGAGTGGGGTCGAATACCACAATCATCCATTAAAAAGTTGATAAGGTCGATGAAGAATCGCATGAGAGCAGTGATTTTATCTTACGCACATTTTGTTTCATTTAAACACAATAACCCCATACTGTGAAATTGTATGAATTTTCAACATTTTTTACATTATCATTAGCATTAACCTTTTTTACTAAACTACTGAATCGATTTTCATGCAACTTACACCATTTTAAAGCTCAATTACTAGGCTTTAATTATGTAAAACATTATATAGAGGTATAATAAGGCATTTTTTAGTTATATCACTTGTTATGCGTACTTGAGGCTTGAGTCGATTTACTTGCACGCGAGTTATTTGTTGAAACTTAGGTTCAGACCACACAACAAATAATTTCAAATAATACACAACAGTATAAATAACTTAATTCTTTATATGTATAATATTCACTGAAACATTATCACGCGATAGACAATAGATTAATCTATTGTGTGAGTAACTATCCACCATATATGCATGATGCATATCACATTACTTAAATGCTACAACATGTATATTGACATAAATCTTCATGTCAAATAACTATTCTCTCATCTTTAATTCAAAAATGATAACTCCTACTTAGTAACTTGAAACCCAATGCTGGATACTGTTACATACAAATAAACAACTTACCTGCACATCAGTTTTTGGTGTAATTTTAATTGAATTGGACAAGAAGAGCATTAAATTAATATGACTCATTCTCGTGGTTCATCTCCCACATTGAATTCTCTTAACTTAGATTTATTTTCGTTAGATGCTGCTTGGACGCTTCTGTTGGATGTACTCTGACTGCACCACTATCTGATCCACAGCCGATTGATTCACCAACAACAGCATGATGTTGATTTAATTCATTCTCAATGTGCCGTAATTTTGACTCAAATGATGACCTTTTATCTAAAGTAATGAAGTATTGAATAAAACAATGTTAATTCGATAACACTAATATCACACTAGATAATCTTGACACCTTGTATTTTTTATAACACACCAGCAGGATACATTGGGAATAACTTAATCATGGAAAGGTTTTTGGAATGAATACATTATTGCAGATTCTAAGGTGTTTATAAATGCTGTAAAGAAAATAAAAAAAAAAGTTAAAAATACAAAAAAAATATCACTTACATCATCTATATCTTGAATGCAGCTTGATGCTAGGCAGTTTGAAACTTAAATCAGTGACTATGTACAAAATAAATAAGAAAACCACAATGCATGTCATCCAAACAAGGCAGAAATCTTCTTATTCTCATTTTGATGGATAGTAACCTGAGAAAACAATTTAAATTGCAGTGCTTATAAGTTACATTATTTAAACAAGTGCTCCATATCAGTGTCACTTGTTTAGCAGTTATTAGCAAAGCCGGCCATTTCTCTGTAGTACTTTTAATGCAGAAAGTTTATATGAAGCAATTGACATTACTCTTCTCTTAAACTGTTAAAAACATGTTGATATTATAATGTTCACTCTAAAGACAAAACATATTCTTGCGAAAACAACAAACATTATGAACGATGTTCAGAAACTATAAAATTCCGGCAGAGATAAACACAAATAAGAAAAATAATTGGAGTAACAGACCCACTTACTACGCTTTTACTTAAATTCACAGGTTTGCACGTTATCTTAACCAATTTTCATCTTACCAATAATCTAGAATTAAAAGAGGTTAGTAAAAATTTAGAAAATATTTAATTCCAATGTAAATACAGTTCCAATCAGTGTTTGAGTTGTCAGTTCAGATGTGTGACATATAGATAGAATGACATCTACACATTACGTTTTGTTTACGTGTTTTTTATTACGTTCCAAAATATAACAACACTTAAATGTTGTGTAACACTTAATTTATTAGAAATTAGCTTTTGCCCGCAGCTCGCTCGTTTTAAATTTGGTAACACGGTTCCCTTTTCCTAGTTCTTCAGCCTTTTCTTAGTTACTAAAACATAATATTTTATTGAAGCTACTATAGACGTCTTCCTAACTTACTTTAGTCTCTACCTTAAAAACTGCAAAGCATAACGTACAAAGTCCCTTAGAAATTTCCTATAACAATCATCTTAATAGATCACATACCAAATTTCATCAATCCGTTCAGCTATTTATATGTAAAATTTGAACAAACAAGCAGACATAGTACTATTGCATTATTAATGTAGATAATAAAAAAAGCAAGTGCATAGCCAAAATAAACATTAGTTTATTTTGGCTATGCACTTGCTTTTTATTATATTTTATATTACTATTAATAGTAATGTTGCAAATCTCATAGTGTAATAACATTTAAAACAGCAAGGGTCCCTGCTCTAACTGTTATTACACTATGTGATTGAGAGAGTGTGCAATCCACAGTAAATTAAGTACTTAAATGCATTATATAGTCTTCAAGATAACTCATATTGCGCAAAATTAGAATCAATATTTTAAATGCCTTATATATAGAAGAAACTTTTATAGAACTATATGTAAATAACACTGTTGTGTATATAAAATGCTATGCAGGTATATTGTTATAAAAACTACGATTATACTTAGTGGCAAATTGACACGCTGAAGTGAATTTAGTCTATTAAATGTTTAAGTTATAATTTCAGAAACGTAACAAAATTAATATCACGAAAGAAATATACTTATCATATCAGATATAGCACTTATTTTTATGTTATTTTATGATACAATTTTAAAGTTTAAATGACTATCTATTAATTTTAGGAAAATACAAAAACAGTTCAAGTGTATCCAAACGTATGCTTGCGTCTTGTTATCGATTTTCGTCAAACGTCAAATGTTTGTGTGTGAAACATGGCGTCAAAGGAGTCTCTGGACGTAAGTATTAGAAAATAATAGTATCCAAAGGTTTCACAGCATTTTTATATAAAACACTTTAAAACTGTAAAGACATGAAAACACCAAGAGTTCGATGCGTCTATACATATATTCGAGATATACCTTAGGAAAGACCACGCCCCTATTGCAGAATCTTATTTGAATTTATAACAACAATTCGGACATATTGTTAAATAATAATGTCAAAGCAATTACATGTCGAAAGATGTGTATCCGCTTGATCAAATATGATTTAATAAATACTAAACATTGTTAGTTTAATTCATAAATTATAAATAAAAGTGGTAATTTGCGGCTTTTTCGAAAAGTTAATAGCTATATCTAGTTTCCCGAATTAAGAATTACCAAAGTATTAATATGTAATACAATAAAATATAATTTTTCAGTAACAACTTAAAATTCCATGATTTTATATATTTCAAATCATAAAATGCCAGTTAGCTATACTCTATCCTTAGATAATAATTGTTGCTTAATTCCAGAGAATATATTTTTAATATTTTTATTTTCTCTTATCAATTAATATAACAAATAAAATGAGAGCCTTTTATACTTAATGATTGGAGAGTATATTTTTTTTATTTAATTATGTATACACTTGCTTAATTTGTCTTTGATTTTATGGTTATAAATTTGAAGCTACTGAAAATTTCATTAACATTGTTGCAATATTATTAAAAATAATTAATTTTTTTAAAAATCTTGTGAGGTAAGCTAGATGGAGTTTTATTCTTCCAATTTATCTACTGTAGGTAATGCATTCCATTTTTGCTAACACTAATATTAAAAGTATCCAATACTGTCCATTATTTAAATTTACCTAATGCTTCTGCTCTGCTTAAAAACTGACAGCAGAAAGACATAGAAAAATTGTGAAAAAAAAAAACAGCTATCAAAAATGTTCACAATTATTTGTAGGATTCAGAAAACATTAACACTTAAGGAAACAATAAGTGCCAATTTTGAATAATAACTATTTCAAAATTTAAAGCATGTTCAGTGATACAATGTCCCTATAAAAGTATTGATCTTTATTACTATTTTTATTCTAGAAAGTATAGCCATTCAGAAATTATCATTAAGAGTAATACATTCAATAAAGTTTTAAAAATTACTATAGTAACATAGTCTTCACTCGATCCTGGAAATAATCATAACGTTTTTAATCACCAATCAAAAATTCATTCTCCACACTTCACAAGCTTATTTAGATATACCATCCCTATTCAAAATTAAAAGAATAAGTGGAAAAGCAATAAAGAATTCAATTGAATTGAATTGAAGTGCATTCAAATAAAAAAAAACAATTATTGATAACATAGTTAAATATTACATATTAGATATTTACCCAATCGTCGCTCAATCCTGGCAAGAATCATAACGTTTTAATCCAATAAAAATATTGACTCTTCACAGATTATTTAGATATTTTGTCATCGTTACTCCTAACCAGTGATCAAACCATCAGAAACAGAAATTGCCTAAATTACTCATGAGACTAATTCTTAGCCCGCATGTAGTTTTGCGTAATTTGCATTTCAAACATTGCAATTTGTAACATATTCTCCAAAGAGACACAAAACTTTTCCAAAATTTTTTAATTGTAATGTTTCTGTAATTCAATAAATATAGTATTGATCAATCATGACCAGTATAATGGTTTCTTTATTGAGTTATTATACAATTCAAATGTATATACCAGTGTTATAATTTATACTAACCAGTCAATTCTTACTATTAGTATTATACATATATTATAATTATGTTTAACAAGGTATACAATTTACTTAAATACAGACATCTGAGTTTGACGTAGAATACAACAGAGTGGTCTGGAGTCCTGATATACAGGTCGCCCTATTTAGCTCCATCCACATGCATTACTTTGTTTTTTTATTTAAATTTGTCAATACAGTTGTAATGCCTGTAAATATCTGGGGAAATAAATTTTTTACTTTTTTTACATTTTATCTACTTACAGAGTAGTAGTTACTCTTTTCTGTCGTTTTTATACTGCTCATAAGTTTTTACGATCTGTTTCATAACGCGAATAAATGTACAACACATTAGTACCTAATTTTCTAGTGATACCTACTCACACTTCCCGCAGTGCAAACTGGATATGTTTGAAACATCTTGAAGTTATGAACTGATAAAAAACATGAGCAATTTCATTTAAATTTCATTGGAATCTTGGTGTGACATAATTTATATGTTTCTTGGTATTCTATTCTAAGGCATTTAATATCATAGGTACTTTGAATTGGACGAATCGTCCAGAAGTACCGTTCTGTTCATTAATTCGATGTAAATATGTATCATCATCACTCATTAAACGTCCCCACCGAGGGGCATGAGCCTACCCGTGTAGGTGATAGGCCTTAGTCGTCCACGCGGCTCAGTGCGGATTGGACGACTTCACGCACAACCTTTGAATTTCTTCGCAGGCATGCATGAAGGTTTCCTCACGATGTTTTCCTTCACCGTAAGAGCGTCAGATAACGTACATATATATTTTCGAAAATTTGAAAATACATTGTACGTGTCGGGATTTGAACCTCAGCCCTTCCGGTTAGAAAGGCGACAGTCCACACCATTGAGCCACCGACGCTCTCGATCTCTACGATCGACGATCTCGATATATATACTTATCACTTAAAATAAAGCCATATACTACGCCGTCAAAAGAATCTCCTCCACATATTTAGATGTTCATTTATTTTATTCATATTTAATCAATGACAATACAGCAATTGAGAATGCGAACCCGATCCATGGTATAGAAAACCATTATTGAAATCCATGTTGCTTACATATTTTTATATATTATTTTCGTTAAGTGGCTCCTCAGATTTCCACCCTTGCCTATCAATTTGATCGATGACAAAATATGTCAAATAAATTGTTCCCCAAGTGACTCTTGACGTCGGGACGAGAGGAACCGCTGAACGAGTCTCCGTCGTGCCGGAGAGCTCCTAATCGTTTGTCACGTACACAGTAACCTCACGGCACTTGGCAACTGTTTCTAGAATTTGAACTTTGGCAACGTTCAATCTTTCCTAAAAACCAACCCGAGGGGCTGTAGTTCGAAACTTCAACTTATGTAAAAGGAGCCAGCTATAATTGAGGCGATGTCGCAGACAAGTAGCTACATTATTCTTCCTTTTTTTTATAACTCATTTGTAAGAAACGGTATTACATCAGCTCTTCTCTTTTCTCTTGTGCGATTATTAGTACTAACAAAAATCTCTACGGCAACGTATTGAAATTTGTAACGGGAAAATCACAGGGCATAGTGCTAAGTAGAAATACTCCTTGCAAGCACATAGCTGTAGCTAGGTAGGTCATATAGCGGCCATTATATAGGAATGATTATATTGATAATTCAGGAATTTTCTAAATCATTGTTTTAAAGCTAGCGTCCAATTGTGTCATGCGATTTTTATTGCTTAAACAGTACCTCCCAATGGCTGTGTTGTGCTGCGGGAAGCGTGGTCCTGCAGTTAGACGTTATGCTGATGTATTTTTATAAGACTTGATAAAATCGGTTGTATTGACCCGCTTTCAGAAATTGTATCGACCGCATGTCCTATTTACGGCGGCGAATCAACGTTTTGTTACAATAATCAGCTTATACCGATCCACTCTCGCCCTTGGACTTGTCAACACGAACATAGTCTTATCATAATCTCTTGTTTTCCCTATTTTTGTTTTAATATATAACTTATCCAGGGTTAATTTATAATTTTAGTTTGAGTTCCTTGACTTTAACTAGTAATAAAGGATCCTATGAATCGGTAGGTCGATCTCCGTTATTGGTCTCAACCAAAACGGTCTTCGCAAAAGGCTTACTCTGAAAGCGAAAGAACCAGATTTAAAATTGCTTAACTCATTACAAAACGTTCTTAAACAAAACTTCTTTAGTATAGATTATGCGATCTTGCAATGCTACAATAAAGCTATAGTATTACTATTAGGTACCTATTCAAATCAACTATCGCAGTCCACTGCTGGACATAGGTCTCCCCCATTTCGCGCCAGATATCCCGGTTCTCCGCTTTCCTCATCCAGCCTCCACCAGCGACCTTTCGCAAGTCGTCGGTCCATCGGCCGGAGGGCGTCCTACGCTACGCTTGCCGAGACGCGGTCTCACTCAGAACTCGTCTGCTCCAACGGCCATCGGTTCTGCGACATACGTGACCAGCCCACTGCCACTTCAACTTGCTGATCCGCGGGCTATGTCGGTAACTTTAGTTCTCTTACGGATTAAATCATTTCTGATCTTATCCCTAAGAGAGACCCCGAGCATAGCTCGCTCCAACTATTAGGTACAGTAATTCTATTTAACCCCTTTTTTGTATTACCTATCATCAGCTTCTAACGGCCTACTACAGAGCACTAGGTCCGCAAAGGTCCATAGTCCACCTTGCGCCATTAGGAAATTTTATTACCAATCCTGCAAAATTATTTCTGAATAATGTGTTCACAACTCGGAAACGACTACTTCTGATCAAACTAACAAATAATAAGTCTTATTTGAACGTCATTGATGTGTCACAGTTTGGTGGCCTATTAACGTACAGAATTGTAAATATCCAAAATATTTGAACAAATAGTTCACAAACATTTTCAGTAACTAATAATTTAACTGCCTGACTCACCTGAAAGGTACATAACATATACGATACACAGGCGTCCTCAAAAAAAAAACCATAAGTACCTACACTCTTTGAGAGGGCCGGCAATGCATTTCTGGGTCTTGCAAATGTTAATGGCGACAAATTATTACCATCCGTATGATCCGTATTCTCGTTTGCCTACTGTTCAAATAATAATAAAAAAATCATGACTTCAGGGTTGAAATTACCTACGCAGAGACCATATACAAGGTCGTCCCTTAATTACAATTTGAACTGATATAAAACTTTTTGCTGAGACCATCTGCGCTCGCCAATTGTCCGGTGAAGCTTGAAGCCACCTGGCCAACAGCAAGTCATTCCGAAAAAAAAAATAAAAAAAAAAACTTCTTTATCATTACCGAAGGAGTAAGGCGTCGCGTCTTGTCACAGGCCCAGGAGCTCTCCCGCGCAGC
>PQWD01003485.1:0-109016 GCA_019425675.1 Leucinodes orbonalis
ACCTTATTGAATATTAAACGATATTTATGTTACAGAAAACATTATCGACGTGCCAAACAGAAAGAGGAGGAAGCACCGCAAAGATAAATTGAAAAAGGAAAAGCAAGCAGAAGATGTCCCGTTGGAAATTACGGACGAGCCGTGCGAACGTGTCGCCGTACGAACGGACAGTGATAATACCAAGAAAGGCCTAACGGTTCTTATTGCCCATGTTACAGCGGCCCAATCAAAGGAATGTTTACTACACAGCATAAGATCTTGTTCCTGAAACATCTGGAAAAGACATCAGCAGATGATGCGTTGAGAATAAAATCTCAGCTCATATAGACTCAGATGAGAAGAAGTTCGTTGACCGAAAGGTAATGGAGATACCGAGGAAGTGAAGGAAGAGCATCTGTTGATAGTGCAGACATACGTACGACTTTGAGTACCTCAAAATGTTTGGAAGCCAAAAGATGTTAATCAGTTGTTGGACACACAAAGTAAGTACAAATCTATTGTTTACTGTGAAATTTGTAAGAAAGAAAGAAATCATTTCTTATTTTGTGAGTGTGTATGTTTGTATTCTTCATGTCGAAAAGGTTGTGCATCAAATACATAAAATAAAATGGAGTGTCTGTTTGTAATATTGAAATTTTTTTTTCTTCATGCATCTAACCGAAAAAGGCCGAGCCACACGACATATTTATGACATAAAATAATTAATTTTGATTTTGACCTTAACGCGTCACGGAAAGGGTACAAAATCAAAAGCATGAGCACACTACTATGTCACTATGACATGTAGCGAGCGACGTCATAATGAATGAAAATTCTGCCAAACTACGCGATAGTCAGAATTTGGCGCGCATTTTATAAATAAGCCACGAATGCAGATTTATTTTTTATATAATACTAAAAATGTATTTTCAGTGGAACAACACCAGTTGATGAACAACCCGGAGAGTTGGATCACTTTGCGATATTCCGCGGTCACATCGACGCCATGATACAGTTCGCCTATCAGCGGATATTGCTCTGTCCGTACTTGATAAGCATGGCTCCTAGCGTTTCTTACAAGTGAGTTGTGCTACTTAAGATCAAATGTAAATTTGATAAGAAAATAACTTAAATATACAGGCTTTTCAGATTTAAACACAAGGATAAGATGCACAAAGTCTGTTTGTATACATCAGTGATGTAAAAAAGTATGGATTCGTGATATGCTCACAAAACAATCGAAAAAAGTGTTCCGTACGCAGTGACAGCACACATACACATATTTCGAATGAGCATACATTTACCTAAACAAAAGAGTACAAACTGTACTCTCTTTGCGGTTCGTTTTGAGGCACAGTGGCGTATCTACTTTATATATACAGAATATCTTGGTATACACGTCATTATATTCAAAAAGTGCAAATTTGATTCAGTGTCATAGGTTTTTTATAGACTACTTTAACAGCTTAGCCCAGTCAATACTTATTGTTGACTGCAGATAAGCGAATAGTTAAAATTAATGGTAATAAGGGATGAAAATTGGACGTTTACAATTTTATAATTCCATATCTAAGTCCAGATGTTAATATCGTTGTTGTTTGCAATTGGTTAAATGCATCAGTGTGAATTTTATTTAACACATCCTTTTACTCATCCATACTGATATTATAAATGTGAAGTATCTGTGTCTGTCTGTCTGTTTGTTACGCTTTCACGTCTAAACGGATTTTATTGAAACTTGGTTTGTGATTAGGTAACCTAGAATAGGTTTAAGGCAAATTTTTGTCCGTTTTCACCCCCACTTCCCTAAAATGGGGTTGGAAGTTTGTATGGAACATTCCGCAATTTTTGTAGTACGACGCTGAAATTTGGTATGCGGACTATTTGTCAGAAACGCATATATGGCATATATATTTTTTTCAAAAATCAACCCCCAAACCCTTCAAAAAAATGTATATATATATATATATAGGATTTTTTATCGGAAAAGGACTACTAAACCTTTTTAAGTTGGGGGGGGGGGGATCCTATGTATAGTGATATAAATATTTATATTTATTTTTTTCGGAAATTGACCCCAAGACCTTTAAAATTTGGGATCCTTTGTATATTGAAACTAGCTTTTGCCGCGGCTTCGCTCGCATTAAATTCGGATAACACGGTACTTTCATTTATCACTATATATAGGATTTCCCCTCCCTCCAACTTAAAGGTTTCGGGGTCAATTTCAGATTTTTTAGCAAAAATAAGTTATAGTGAGCTAACCTCAAAAGATAGCATATGCGTGCGGACTTTTTTGTAGACCTTTAAAAGAGAACAATACTCTCATACATGACTTTTGTGAAACTTTAACCGTTTACTCAGCGTACGCAGCGTAAGCTCCAAGTATGAAAAAATACCCCCGATTTTGAAACATTCTTCATTGCTGCTCTGCTTCTATTACTCGTAGCGTGATGATATATAGCCTTCCTCGATAAATAAGCTATCTAACACTGAAAGAATTTTTCAAATCGAACCAGTAGTTCCTGAGATTAGCGCGTTCAAACGAACAAACAAACTCTTCAGCTTTATATATTAGTATAGATATGAATATTATTTATTTTTTCAGAAATATAATCCAAAACATTTAAAGTTGGGCGGAGGTTCCAATGTATAGTGGCTTCCAGGAAAGTGGATGGCTCCACTTTTCGGGTAACGGAAACAGAATAATTTTGTTATTAACGCGGGCGAAGCCGCGGCAAAAGCTGGTTCCTTATATATCTGCATCATTTCCTATAATATATCTGTATATTTGTTTCATATTTACTGAGTTTATTTTTACAGGTACTGGAAGGATGCAACCCAATTGTATCTTAATCAAATTGACAGGCTAATTGCTAAAGGGGAAGAGAAAAGGATTGCCGGTAAGTTTGTACAGCTATAATACTAGCTTAAAAAAATATGGAGTTTATTTTCATTTACATTCTTTTTACTCTTTCTTAAGCTTTGCAGTAAAATACCGATAGGGTTGCGACCTTTCTAGTATATAGTTATGAAATATGTGTTGGATCATGTTGCGAACTAAGAATAAAAAATATGTATTTGTTTAATATGATGTCTTATTGTTCAAATTTTGCTAGTTCATGAAAAAAAACGCAATAACAAAAGAGGTCGATGGCGTGCAAATGATTTAATAGTTGATACATTGTATTATTCAGAGTGCGCGGGTACGGGGCGGTGTTTTCCGCAAGATGGCGACGCAGCTCAGCGTTCACGACGTCAAAGGCGCGTCTCCACGCTCATTGCAGCGCGACTTTACAAGGAAGCGTACTTGCTCTGCCGTACAAGGTATATGTCGCTGATAGTTTCGGTACTGAGTTGTTTAGGTAGGTACCACCGCAGTGCCAAATATCTTCCTGTGAAATAGGAGTGTTTTGGAATGAGGACACTGTAGCTAATATAAGAGACGTTAACATTTGTCGTCTCGTGTGAGAGCGGTGTTGGCGTAAAATGACAGGTAATGTTATTAATTTCCACCAAACTGCATCTATTAAGGTGAGGCGTATCATTTACTACCAGGTGAACGCACGAACCGTTCCGTTTGCCTAAATAAAAAAAACGATATTTAATAACACAATTATTATTCATCATCAGCTCATTAAACGTCCCCACCGAGGGGCACTAGCCTACCCGTATAGGGTGATTAGACCTTAGTCGTCCACGCGGGCCCAGTGCGGGATAACTTCATACACAACCTTCGAATCTCTTAGCAGGCGTGCATGAAGGTTTCCTCACGATGTTTTCCTTCACCGTAAGAGCGTCGGATAACGTACATATATTTTCAAAAATTCGAAAACACATTGGTACGTGTCAGGATTTGAACCTCAGCGCTCCTGGTAGGAAGGCGACAGACCACACCATTGAGCCACCGACGCTCAATTATTATAATTATATCTCATTTATTATTATTCTATACAAAATTAGTGTAGTATTATAATTACATTCTAAATAAGTCTACATCAAAGTCACGAGAATTTTTGCTTTCGCAGGTACATGGACAGCATTGCCAGTGAAATACTTAATTTTTGGGCCGGATATTACACCACATGTGGACTCTTCGTCGACGCCGCCATCATGTAAGGATTTCGTTTTTCGTATTTTTACACTCGTAAATTACTACAATATAAGTATAATAGCTTATTTTTTTTATATCCTACATATTTAAATTTTTTTAGATAGTTATTTATATTAAGATGAATCAATATGCTGTTTTTATGTTGACTCTTAACAAATCACAATGTTAGCTAATGTATCAAAAATTAACATAAATTCTTACATGCTCATAATAATTATGTAAAAGGATTATTAATTTATTTTGCAGATACATGGTTCTCGAAAATTTACCTCAAGCTGCTACTTCTTTGGGGAAATTGCAAGACGTGGAATGTCTGGACTTGGCCAAGGATATTGCCAAAATTGCAGGGCAGAACATGCTTGTTGAACACTTTGCTGAAAAACAGGAGTCCATAAAGACCAGGGAGAACTCGGATCAGATAAATGAAGATTTGGAACAGTTACCATCTAGAATAGAGCTTTTAATGAAAGAAGCAAAGGAGTTAAATGACCAATCAAAAGTGAATAGTGTAGAAAGTTTAAAAAATAAATCGGATAACATCGAGGGAGGTGTCGTGAAATTGAATGGAGACACGAATCTTATTTCTACAAATGGTACGACAGTGAAAGAAAATGGGCATACCAATGAGTCGACTTAGTTATTGGAGTCAATTTTATAAAAAAAACATGTAAAACCATTTTTAAATCTAGGCTCTTCGATCTTCAAACAAGTAAAAAGTGGCAGGCCCCTTATCTACTTGCGGATAATACCGTATAACGTAGTGGTTATTTGCTCTGTACTACCGGTCTTTTTTTTAATGGCCAGTATATTTCCTAATAAAACATTTGTCCGAAAAAAATAAGATAAAGGCAAAGTTGTTGACTAGTTATTAGTATTTTTGTTTCTTTAACATTAATGTCACAAAGTGTCGTGAATTTGTTTTGGTTAATGTATATTGTATTAACTCTCGAAACACTGATGGCATTTGCCGGAATCCTGTAGCGAATCTCGGTGATATAGTGTTTGTTTCTCAACCAAAAATAGTTAAACTTTCGAACTGCTATTTGAAAGCATTGAAGATTCTTATTATTTTAAATGTTAACATTTGATTTAACACTTTTTTAAGTCAAGTGGTAAGGTAATCCTTGTTTTTAAGTAACAATAAATTGCTTCATAAATATGTTTTTTATTAATTGAAATAAGAAGCGAAAATTCATTGAAAATCATATCATTTATTGAGTATAGTTACATACTGCAACAATTATAAGTATTAAAATTACAATATTTAGTTATTATTATACAGCAAGATTTTAAATGTTTTTAAAATATTGCGTTATAGGTAATCAGTTCCATTTTTATACTAAACTCAGAACATTCAGACTAGTAATTAGTAACACAATAATTATCTTTTATTACAATCTAGACAAATTATTCATTTATATCAAGAATTATCATAAAACTATTCATGTGCATAACATTGAGTATTTATAAAGTATGTATTTATCTGCAGTTTTTATTTAATATTTTATTTGCTATTCTTTTACAGTAAAATATTAATTATATTCTATTTATACTCAATGATAAAAGTAATTGCCGGAGCTCTAACATCCATAACTATAAATGTATGGCCGCGTTTATAAAGAAAAGAATGTAGTAACATAAGACAATGATACAAGTTGTTGTTGTTGCCTTTTTGAACTGAATACTGTTAACGCTTGTTATTAAAATTATAAGTTATATACAGAAAATAAGATACAATGATATAAATAGATACTCCAATTTAACATAGTGACTATACAAAAATATAGATCAATTAATTTGCAGGCACCACCAAGTTAAGTACTATCTAAATCTAATAATACTATATTATTGTACGATAATCACAAAGTCGTTGGCAAATTATATGGCATGACAATGACATCAATTAATATTTTTAGTTACGTCGGTTTTATTAAATGCTTTTGGAATGTAGAACAGTTACATTCAGTCTCAAGTCATATTGTTGAACAAACATTTGTGCGAACGCATTTTGTTGCAGTAATATAGAGAGCGTGCTACTGCGCGTAGCAAAACTGTCGAATGCGTTTAGAATAAATATTAGAATATTTAATCAAACAATCCAGTTGTCGATTGATTTTTGAATTATTTCAATTGTTATATGAAATTATAAATAATGGGCATTGATTCATTGGTACGATTTGCTATAAAATCAATTATTAATTATCATCTGCTCCGATACATCTTCATTGGTGCCGTCGGGCTTCTTGCCTCTCTTCTTACAGATTTGAATCAACTTCGCGTTAACCTTCTTCAACTTTTGATTCTCTTTCATCACATCAGTCAGTTGTTGATTCTGTGAAATAAAAGGTAAGGTTAATAAAAAAGGTAAATTCCGTATGGTTCAGAAACTACTTTACCCCCCTGTCTACTTAAGAAGAAAACTTGTACAGAAGTTCTTCTAAGAAAAATATTTTGAAATAATGAACATACATGAAATTAAGTATATTAAGTTCTAACCTGTACTATAGCGCTGCCGGTGGCGATGTACATAGGATTTGGCGCCACGACATTTGCTAGCTGCTGTTCCAATGTCATTTTTTGCTGCAAAAGATTCTGCACAGCCTGTAATAAAAAAAAGTGTGAAGCTCCTTCTTAAATATCGAATATAAAATCATCAAGACCTAAAAAACTTCTATGGTTAAGTGGTACATTATACCAAGTAGTAAAAATGAGGCTCTGTTGATCCGAGAACACGCAATGAAACGAAAAGCATCGGATCGAGGAACTCTTGATGAAATCAGTTTGGACTGCCTTTATTGCAATGGCTATTGCAAATGTTGTAGAATTTTTTTGATGTAAAGAGAAGGGATATGATAAAAGTTATATGTATGAAGTTACAGGAATAAAGAGGACAGCCTAAAAATAACAAAACAGAACAAGAAATAAGTTTTGGATGTAATGACAAATGAAAAACAGGAGTCCAAGAAACATAAATCCTGTACCAACCCTAAGTAAACTGGAAAAAGAACTCCCCCCCCTCAAATCCTGTTGCTCCATGAGCCAAACACCCTGTATACTGGAATGATAAGATTTCAAAATATATATTTCCTTTTCCAAATAAGGCTTAAGGCGACAGTATTAATAATACATTAGGTTTACAAACATATTTGCATCGTAAATAAATAGATTATACATTATACGTAAAATTTATCATACCTGTTTCAAACGTCTCATTTCTTTGGATTTCTCTTCGTCTTTTATGGAGTCCCTTTCAACTTGTGAACTTAAGAAATCTGCCAAACAAAAAATATTTCAATTACCTTTTAGTTATTAAAACACAATTATAATATAAAACACTGCATAACAATTTCACAATGGCAAACACCATTATTACATATTGATTCTGGATTTTATTTTCTGTTGTGTTTAGCCCATGGTAATAGTTCAATAAAATGTCAATGTAAAACACGCCTTTTTTAGTTTGCTTGCAACCTACACGGTCCAATGCTGGACATAGTACCTCCTAATTTTTGCAGTTATCCCTCTTCTCGTTTATTCATCTAACCACCATCACCAATCTTTGCAAATCGTTCCATAATTGAAGCTTTCCAATTTGATCGAATTGTTAAATCGGCGTGGTTTAAGTCTTTCGTTATATTTTTCCTTACCCTAATGTACTATGTGTTTTGATGCAGATAGTCCATATGATAGTACGCTAAATTTTATTACTGCATATAAGAGATGAGTTATGAGGGGGTGAAAAGTATCTCTAAATGTATTATTACATTGTCAAAGTCAAAACTATTTATTTCAAATAGGCTTACAAAAGCACTTATGAACGTCAAAAAATATACAAAAAAATAATAAAAATCAAATAAAATACTAAACTAAAAATATGAATTTTGATGCTTTGAAAAAAAGCGCTTCAGTGGTTTGGCCTGTTGAGAAAGAAGCACCCAAGAAAACTCAACAGTGCAGCCTTTTTTTAAAACAATTCCTTAATGTAATAATATAATCATAAACACTGAAATAGCTGAGCAGTTTAAGACCACGGATTTTTATCACATAAATATTCGTCAATAGTGTAGTACCCTTTTTAGAAAGGTGTTGTTTGATTCTAACTTTAAACATATGAAAGGGCAACTACAATTTTTTGCGGTACCTTATTGAAAAACTTTATACAGCTTCCTATAAGATTTACCTATTTTATGTAGTCTCAAGTCCGGAACAGCAAGTTTGTTTTTATTCCTAGTAAAAATTGTGTGAATCACAATTTTTAAAGGTGTTATAGTATTTACGAACATAAATTAAATTTTCATAAATATATTGCGATGCTACAGTCATTATATTTATTTCTTTAAAAAGTTCCTTAAGAGAGTCACGTGGTCTAAAGTTGTAGATAAAACGAATAGCTCTTTTTTGTAGCACAAAAACTGTATTAATGTCGGCAGCCGAGCCCCACAACAGTAGACCATACGACATGACACTATGAAAATAACTAAAGTAAAATTGCTGCTCGCTAGTTTTAATTGAACATGGCTTGACACGCTACCGCGTTTCTAGATCAATTATAATACTTTTCAATATCATTTATAAAAATAGGTTACAAAGGCTAAAGACCACAGCATAAACAGACAGAGGGTGGAATATTTTTTTCGATTAGATATTTTTTCAGTTTCAATACATGTTTTAGTTTGTCTTATGATAAATAATAATAAAAATACCGTCGGTAATTTCAGTGGATGCGTCCGTCAACTGCGTTGTTGACCCACGATTGTGGTCGTGGATGCTTTGCCGTTTCTTGCGTAACGAGTGAGCCATGTTAGGGGAACTCTCTTGATACTCTTCCAGCTTTGCCTGTTACAAAAGCATAAGTCACTTTTTTGCTTAAAAAATAAAAAGAAAACTTTTTGTAATAATAATAAAGCATTAAATAATTTATTAACATCATAAAGAGAAGTCTCCCGTCGAGTTATCCGTCTTTCTGTTAAACCCATTGACCAGCAGGAATCCAGACAAAATGAAAGTCTATTTTTATGACGTTTTATTATTATTATTAATTTACATATGATTAATGCAACTTTTTGATTAAATTTTATAAAAACAAACATGAAATCATTTTTTCTCAAGGCTAAAATAATTTAATACGACTGGAATAAAGGCCAACTTACCTCCAAAGCGGCCTTTTCCTTCTTCAACCGGCGACACTGTTCGTCCCTTTCCCGTAAATACTGCGAGCACGTCTCACACTCCATATCCAGCTCTTGGTATTTCTCATTGAGCTCCTTTAGCTCTTGTTTGCAGGCTTTAAGCTCCGTCTTTGTCATCTCTAGTTCCTTGCTGAAATCACATTTAGATGTCATTTTTGAGGCGAGGTTATATTCGTTACTTTATCTACTTTTTAACCGCCGACGCAAAAACGACGGAGTGTTATTAGTTCGACGTGTATGTCTGTCCGTGGCATCGTCGCCACCGAACGGATAAACGGATTTTATTTTTTTGTTTGATAGGTAAATATGGCAACAGTGTTCTTAGTAAGTTTGATGGAAATTGGTTCAAGATGGCCGCCGCCACAAAATAGGGGATTACATATTTTTGCGCAAACCCCTCAATATGGGTGTCAATCGAAAAGCTTTACGAGTAAAATACTATTTACTAATGACGAATTTCAAATCCAAGGTGGCCGCCACCGCAACGGAGCTAATTTTATTTAATGGTAGACAAATGAACACGATTCAAATGATACTTAGTGATTCGGGTTCGATTACTGGGCAGTACAAATTTGTGTGCATATTACATATTGTTTGTATTGTTGTGTCTATATATAATATGTATATATTTACCAAAACATATATGTATAAGTAATAATAACCGTTATTTAGTATCCATATTACAGGTTAATGCTTACTTTGGGACTTGATGGCGCTGTGTGAATGTCAATGGATATTTATTTATTTAAACCGCCATTGATGGACACTCGTAGCTAGAAATAGTATTAGGATGGGGTTTTGGACCACTATAGCAAACATTCGACGAAACATAACTCTAAGCTTTATTTCATGCAGTTTTTTTTATAAAATGTGGTAACCACTACAGTCCTGCCTATTAGTATGGAATTTAGAAAAACAAACAAGTAATATCGCACCTATAATCTCTGGCAGCACTTTGCTCCAATGCCTTCTGCATTTTGCCGAGCGTAATTTTCAAGTCTTGCTTCTTATAACGCAAATCCTCAATGATTTTCGTCAATCGTTTGTTCTTTTCCACTTCTGCGTCGAACGACATACGATCCACCACCACCGAGTGAAGATTGGCCCAGTCTGAAATATGGTATATTAAAAATATGAGATTAACAATGTTTGGATAAATCATACGTTTTAACTAAGGGAATTGTATTAATTAATACTCGTAGTATGGTAACACCGACGCTCATATAGTAATTAATACTATATGAGCGTCGGTGGCTCAATGGTGTGGACTGTCGCCCTCCTACCGGGAGGGCCGAGGTTCAAATCCCGCCACGTACCAATGTGTTTCCGAATTTTCGAAAATATATGTACTTTATCCGACGCTCTTACGGTGAAGGAAAACATCGTGAGGAAACCTTCATGCACGCCTACGATGAGATTCGAAGGTTGTGTGTGAAGTCGTCCAATCCGCACTAGGCCTGCGTGGACGACTAAGGCCTAATCACCCTAAACGGGTAGGCTTGTGCCCCTCGGTTGGGACGTTTAATGAGCTGATGATGATGATGAATACTATTTATTCCATATTGTTACAAGAGATATAAGACTTGAGGAGATTGGCCTGAGCCAATTATTTATTGAACCATATTTGACTGATCAAATATGGTTAAATAACCGAGTAATTTGGATTAATATGAGGTTTTGAGAGAAATGATTTAAGTAGCAATATCATCATATATTTTTTATTATTGTCATGGACAAATAGAATTGTTTTAATTGCTGCAGGTGCCTGGGAGTAGATTACTTGAGACGTGGGAGGAAATAGTAAGTAATTAGAGAAGAAATATTAGCAGTAAGCATCTACAACCCACCAATGGCAAAAAATATGTACCAAGTATAGAAACTAGGAACGCTGAAACTTTATGGTCAACTGGAATTGTTTAAACTATGATTTAAAATACCAACCCTCATGTATTAACAGCTGCGGCATACACTCGGTTCTGTTCTTGTTGGCTTCCGTTCGGATTTACTGATTGTAATTTGTCCTTCAAATCAGTTATAATTTTCTGCAAATATACATATTGAAAGTTAGTAAAAATATTAGATAAGATAGCCCGCCGGATCAGCAAGTTTAAGTGGCAGTCGGCTGGTCACGTATGTCGCAGAACCTCGGGCGTTGGAGCAGACGAGTTCTGGAGTGGAGATCGCGTCTCGGTAAGCGTAGCGTAGGACGCCTTCCGGCCCGATGGACGACGACTAGCGAAAGTCGCTGTTAGAAGTTGAATGACAAAAGCGGAGGATCCTATCCAGCAGTGACCGCGATATGTTGAAAAGAGAGTAAAAAAAATGCTGTAGTTTTTAGTTTCGACGACTCATTTGGTGTTGCAGTTAAGACGTCGACTGCAGCACAAGGGTTCCGGGTCATACAAACATTTGTGTGCATGAACATGTCAGTTTGTGATGGTCTGTGTTTTCTATGTATGTATTTACAAAAAAATATAAAGTATGTTATCAGTTGTTTAGAACCCTAACTACAAGCGCCTCGCTTAATATGGGCTAGATTGCGCTGTGTGAATGTCACTAATATTTATTTAGTGGTTTAAAAATAGCTATAAGAATTTGTATCAATGAAAACTGATGGTGTTATCGGCTGTCATATTTAAACAATAGTCGGGCTATCTTAGCACAAAGTATTGTTTTCCCACGAGTTTAGAAATTCGACCCGGTCCACACAGGGATTAAGTCGAACGCTGTGCCATTGGACCACGGAGGTACTAATAAAAGTATGCAACACACCTCTAAAGCGGTCTTTCCTTCCTAAGCCGCGAGCATTGTGCGTCTCGTTCTTGCAAGTACTGAGAGCACGTTTCGCACTCTTCGTCCAGTTCCCGGTATCTCCTTCAACTCGTCTAGCTCTTGCTGCAAGAAGACAACCTCTCGCGAAGTTGTGCCACTTCACTGAAAGTATATCACAAAGCATCATCACACTCACATACAATCAAAAATACGCAGAAATACATGTAATAATCAATTCAACAAGATAGTGATTTCTGTGGAAGGAATTATTATATAAGATACAAATAGATTGTTTGAAGAAGCTTAGTTTTATTTAATAAACCATAAATGTACACTCATTACATGTTAAGGGAGAGCGATTACTCCTGGAAAAGCGTTTTCACGCTTAATAGGAGTAAGTCAACCTGTATCTTTGTAAAGTCTTCAATTTATAGAAATAAAGATACTCGTATATTTATTATTATCAGCCTATGATGCCCCACTGCTGGGAACATGCATGGGGAAGTATATGCATACGAAATCTTTATTGTTCTATAAGTTGGATATTTATCAAAGAAATTAAGTATGACCACATGGAAAGGATAATAATTTAAAAATACTTAATTTTTGTACTTATAGTAAGCTTATGACTGTCAAAATAAATAGAACCTGAGATTTTTTACCTTTGCACATTTTTTATCAATGTCATTTGATTTAATACTGGTCAATTCGCTTTGTCGGCTTGATGGTCGCTCTGAAATGAAAATAGTCCATACACTCTATTTTAAAAGAAAAGGAAAATAAGAAAATACATGAAAGATTATAACATCGCCATTTTGTTATGTTATTTTATTAAGATACAACATCCATTTCTACAGCCGTACAACATTTAATACTGAACAAAAGCATCTCTGAATATTCAATGCTGTGCTTCGGACGTAACTACCACGCTGATCAGTGCATTTTGGTGAGGTTGGCTTGGTTCCAATAATGATTTTATTTATTTCATACATATAAACATTGATGCCAATGACAATTAATGAAAAAAATATTTTGCGAACTGAAACTTATCATGAACCAAAAATATGGGTAACAAAACTTATAACACATAACATTGTATTCATAAAATGTGTACAAGATGAAAAGAAATAACAATAAACTGAGATTGTAGATAAATAAAATTAGCGAAAATTAAATAACGATATAACCTAATTCTAGCATTTTGTTAAATATTGAACAAAAAGTTCTGCAAATTGTTTATGGGTAATGAAAATCGTTGAAAGAAATTGTGATAAATGATGGGGGAACCAATAAGTTACATATTATGATGGCAAGTAACAATTAACGGCTGTAGACTTCTGCTCCAGTTCGAGTGATTAAACTCCCAAAATTCAACAGAATATCTTTTATTTACAGGCGACAGGATAGTAAACAATTTTAATGTCAAAATGATTCAAGTAAAATAAAATTGTCAAGACGAAGATTCTCACGCACTCTCACAAACTTGTGTCAATTTATAGCCGCTGATATTCGAATATGTGAATCTGAATATCTATATTAACAAATAATAATAATAATTAATCAATACTAACAACTAAAAACCTTAAAAATAAATATATAACTAAATATAAAAAAAAATATATAATAACTAAATAAATAATTAAAAGAACCCCCTTTGGTAAAGTTCCGAAGACACTGGCAGCGTTACCCTTTGAATCGCTAACTAATTCTTTGACCAAGGTAGCTACCAGATCTTCGGTCTCCAGTAATGTCGATATCTATTATCTATTAATATCTATTAAGTAGGTTATTGTTCAATAGGTGGTAGATTCGGCAATAAGTGAAACATAATTCTGTGATTCGGGATGAGGGCACATAAGTCGTAAAATTACCGAGTACAAGTGAACTAATATCTGTCGTCTCGAATGATGGGCGCAGAGCAGTGTTGACGGAGAAAAATGACTACCTACCTACATTATTAATTTCTTCAACATGCTTCTAACAGCTCAAATGTATCACTTACCACAACGAGCGAACTGACGTCCTGGTCACTTAACCATTGACCGCAGGAATCCAGAACAATGGATCTATTGTTCTTTTGACGCTTAGGGTCTCGGCGGACAAGGTTCAAATGCCATAACAAAATGTTACCTTTCAGACGACCCATTGGTGTTGCGGTTGAGACGTGCGGTTCGATACCCGGGCAGTACAAACACTTGTGTGCATGAACATGTCTGTTTGTCTGGTGTTTTCTATGTATAATATGTATGTATTTACAAAAAAATATATAAGTATGTTTATCCGTTGTTTAGTTCCCATATAACAGGCTTCAAGTTAAGCACTTGGGGCTAGATGGCGCTGTGTAAATGTCTGTGGATATTTATTTATTTACCTCCTGTATAGCTCCTGTGCAGATCGTGGGTGCTTTGCCGCCGGCGGCGAGTCTCTGTAACGCTGCTAGGTCTCGACGGTATTTCGTCGCTCTGAAAAAATTAAAGCGAATGATGCTTTATTTGCAACATTATTATCAGTATGATGATAAGAAAGAGACACAAGATTAAGTACTTTTCTAGCCTTAAAGCACTGTTTTTTATTTACTAGGCAAAAGAGCGCGCTTTTTTTAGTCTTTCTGTATATTTCATTAATCAAAATGTTGGAATAAGTGAGTTTACGACCAGAGGTGTAATATGTAAATAAGTGGTTGTAGGAACATACCTGATCATGACGCAACTGTAAGCTGTCTCGTCTGTAAAAAGAACAAAAAAATGTGACAAGATTACAACAGATTAATATATAGTAATCATATTTAATATATAAAATATTAACGTAAACAACGAAATCCGTGACTAGATTCTAAAACGAGACCCAAGCGTTGATTTTTACTTGAACAGAAAGATACATATATAAGATTTAAAAAGGATAGCGCTCTATACGATAAATAGCGCTATCCCTTTCTAACTCAATTTAACGTTTTTTTCCTACGTTGAGTCTCATTGTAGACTACGGGCCTTAATCGATAAAAGCTAATAATTTAACTAAATAAATAAAACTAACTCAAATATTTGTCATAGAAATGGTTTCGCTCAGACATTAAATCTTACCCTCTGCTATTCCTAAGTGGCGTGCTTCTATTTGAACTGTCATCATCAACTTCCATGAATAAATCAACGGGTTTCGGCCTTGATTCGAATACAGCTTCCATTTTGGTGTGGTCTTAAAAAATATATCAATGATCAGCAAAAATGAAAAATATCACTACATAATCACATTTTAAATAATTTATGGCATACAATATTTGGAATTTTGTATGAGGAGTTCTTTTTAACAAAGTTAACAGTAGCTTTTATTAGGTGGTAAAATAAATTTACTAGAAAAACAAACGAATGTAATTACAATGAACATACCTCCAATTTCGTTCTCCGAGAACATTCTTTTGGAGTCGTGCAGACTTTGGCGACGGCGGCGTGTGTTATCACTACCGTCTACTGATAGCCGTTTGTATCCATCCAGTTCTGCCTCCAGTTCGGACAGTCTTAACTGTTCAGAGCAAACAGAGGAATAATAACTTTCTTTTGTAAAATATACATATTATACATAGACCAATACAAACAGAACAGATATTAATGCCTGGGGATTAATATCTGTTCTGTTAACCGACTTCTTAAACATTACATATAAAGTATAGTAAGTAGTTCAAATACTGCCACGTACCAATGTTTTTGAATTTTCGAGTGAAATTATATCGCACCTTTCATATTATACACAATACAATTCGAAAAACATGATTGTTGGAAAACGCGTTTGAAGATTCTTGAGCGCTTCTGTTCTCAAAATCAGTCATAAATAAATTAAAACATTAATTGCAAATAATGGATTATAATAAGAGTATTTCCGTTAGTTATAAATTACTTATCGCATATTAAGTTTAACCCAGCATTATTAATTATATGAAAAAGGCATAAACTAAGTTTTCGCGGCTTCATTGCACGTTCTGGCTCTTTCTATAAAGTGCGTCATGTAGATGTGTTGATTTTGGCCCCGTTTATAAGTAAAACTCAAAAACTCTTTTTTGAGATGTGCCCCTATAGTATGAAAGGTGCGATTATGTACGTTATCCAACGCTCAGTATTATTTGCCTTTTTACAGCTAAATGAAAAATTACCTGCAAGCCTTCTTTAGTGCTTTTAAGATTTTCTAATTCTTTAACAGACACAAGAGTGTTTTTAATTATTTTGCATGATTCCTCTTCATCTGACAGCTTTTTCGTTACTTGCTCCAGTTGCATTGTTTTCTCAGCTATCGTCTTATTGTCCTCTTCCTTTTGCTTTTGTAGTCTAAAACATCACAATTGTAATAGTCAATACATATTTGTTTAAATGCCGTCGTGGTCGAATAATATATTAACAATCATTTACTTCTGATTTACATAACTCACTATTTGAATAAGGTGAATAAAATCACTTACCTTATTATCATTTTACTTTGGATTTCAGTGCTTTTTTCGTGCGTCTTTATGTTCATTTCCAATGTTGAATTTTCTGTACATTTCTGATCTAGTTGTTGTTTTAGTTGCAAATTTTGTTGTAACAAAGACTGCGCTTCCGATTTCAAAGTCTCAATTACAGAGACATTTTCTTTAACAGATTCCTTCAACACTAAAATGTCAGCAGTCATTTTATCAAGCTCTGCCGTATTGATTTTTAAAAGTTCTCGTGATTTCTCTAATTCTAATGCAGCTATTTCTTTTTCTTTTATTAAAATGTCATTAACAAATTTTAAACTGGATATTTCTTCTTCGTAGAGGGAAACTGTGTTTAATAGCGTCTTTATCTTATTTTCTTTTTCTAAAAATTCTTCCTCATTACTGTACATGTTTGTCAAAGTTTCTTCTTTTTCAGCCCACTTATTTTGTAGGGTTTTTAATTCAGTAGTTATTTTTTCAACAACAGCAATATTAGACAAATTTTCTTCAACCAAACGCTCATATTTGTTACTTAAATCTTTGAATTCTGAACTATGCTTTTGTAAGTCCTTATCTTTTTCTTCAAGCTCACGAGACAACATGCTATTTAATTCTTTAAATTTGTCATTTTCTGCCCTGAATAATTCAAGAGCTAACTGATTTTCTTGTAATTGTGTATTTGATTTTTTTATTTCTAATGACAATTTTACTTTTTCCTTTTCAAAATCAGAGTCAGAATTTTGGAATTTATTTATCAAGTGATTTAGCAGTGTTGATATATTTTTACACAATGGTAATGACATATTAATATCGCTAGCGCAAATAATGTTATTATCCATTAAGTCTATTACACCCATCGACAATAGTTTGGCTGAGTTCTCGTTCTTTATTAACAATATCTAAGGTAACTGCATTGCATATCTCATGTATTCTCTCTTTTTGTGCCTTTAACAAATTATACTCATTTTCCTTTTCAGTAAGCTGATTTTTCATTTGAGTCAGATTTTCATTAACCACATCGAGTGATGCGCTTAATTTTTGAACTTGCTCTTCCAAATTCTCATTTTGTTTCGTTATATTGCTCAAATCATTTTTACTTCTATTGGCGACTACGTCAATATTTTTTTCGTAAATAAGAGAGGTAGATAATGAGAATTCTTTGTCAATAACATTCAAAACATTTTGTATGAACCCAGAATTAATTTTGAAATATTTATCAGTCTCATTCATGTCAGCTATTTGTTCTGTAAGCATGTTTGTGTTTTGCCTTATTTGTGTTAAGGTAGTTTCTTTATCTTCTAATTTTTTCTTTAACACAGTATATTCTGATGAAATTTCGTTTACATTAACCTCCAACTGATGTTGTGACTCTTCATAGCATTTTATTTTGTTTAATAGATTCTCTACTTCGTTACTATGCTTCATTACGCAGGTATCATAAAACAATTGCATTATATCAATAAATTTCATATTAATATCAATGTTTTCATTAATAATTCCGGTTTTTTCAATAAGATAATTAAGACAGTCTCTTTTTTCAGTAGAAAAACTTTGCAAATGGTCATCATGCGCAGCATTTGATATGGCATACTTATTTATATGAGCACCGACATTTTCCAAATTTTTGGTGAAAGAATAAATATTGGATTCTCCCATACTATCGTCTAAGTCCATGTTTTGCTCTATAGACAAATCATCGCATTCCAAATGTTTTTTTATCGTAGTAACGTCTTCAGTAAGTTCTTTGCAATCTAGCTGACCCGCGTTTAATTCATTTTGTAGAGAGGTTATTTTATTATGACGTGATGAAGTGTCCGAATCACTCAAACTCCTGTTTAACTTAGTGTGAAGTCAACATTGTTCAGGGAATTTATGATTTGATCTTTTAGTTGACACTGGGAACAAGTAATTTCAATATTGCCCTCGCATTTAGTCTCTCCTAAAGCCTCTAAGATGCAACACTTTTCTAATAATTTTGTATTGGAATCTTTAATTTGGTCAATCTCTTTATTTAGATCATCGATTTCAGAAATATTGTCCATTACTTGAGTCGATAAGACATCATTTTCTTGTTGTAATTGCTTCAACTCATGATTTTTAGAACTCAATGCATCTGTCAATTTATTTATCTCCTGTACTTTACCTTTTAACTCTTTTTCAAAAATACTTAGTTTTTTTATTAACGCATCTGTAGATGGTACTTCTAATGTTAAATTATTGTATTTTATTTCAATGTCATTTTTTTGAGATTCAATTTGTTGTAGTTTTTGAGATAATAATATAATTTCATCTTCTAAATCTTGTTGTTTTCGTTTAAAAATTGTGCACTGTTGGCAACTTGATGTACTACTATCTGTACTTTGACGTATTTCAATAGGGCTAGTTTGGGCATCTCCCGCGCTCTTATTTATCATCATGATATCGGTTATTTGGAGTCTTAACAGTTTGTTTTCTTCTTCTAAAACGTCTAATTTATTTAAAAGCTCTGGTAAAGTTTCTAGTTGAGGTGTATCAATACTAGTCATAAAAATCGAATCATGTGTTTGACATCCAACATCATTAATTGCGTATCCTTGGGTCAAATCCAAACATGTTTGGTCAATGCCAAGTAACGTGTTATCTGCCGATGTAGTCAAGGTGAGATTTGTATCCAACATTAAAAGGTCACCGTCTAGAGTAGAGTCATTTTTCATATTATTAATGATAGATTTATCTTGTAAAACAATAGGCAAAGAAAATCTTTTGAAACTAGAATTAAGTTTGTCTGTATTGAAATGATCTCCTTTAAGAATATCCATTAACTGACTTAATTGTTTTTTTACTATGGGTAAATCTTTTTGACAAACATTATGGAACCTACTATGATGATGTTGTAACACTTTTACTTGGGATCTAAGTGATTTGTTTTCAGCATAAGTTGTTGCAGTCAAAGTGGATAAATTCGTTTTGTGGCTGTTGATTTTCTTTTGTAATTCGATTGCTGGTTCTACTAATAATTGCACTTCTTGACGAATAATATCTTGCTCTGTAAGTAGCATTCGATTTTTATTTTCTAATTCCTCGACAACATTACATAGTTTATCGTATTGCTCGGATTTTAATTCCAATTCTAGCTGTAAAGAATTACAATCATAACATTTTGGTGTAATTTCCAAATCAGCACATCCGATGGTAGTATTTGAGATGGATTGTGAAGTTGAATCTTTGCTAGGTTGTATTGCATCGAAAATGGTATTGCAGCAAATAATAAAAAGACTTTTGGGCGAATTTAATACTTCCGGTTGTTCAAAATTGTGTATAGATTTTCTCAGGGATGGGTTTTTGTGTACAATATCAGAATCAACTTTTTTAATATCTGACATGTTTCTTACTTCCCAAACTAACTTCCAGTTCTGAGCACCTATTTTGTAATAAAAAATTATTTTCTTTCAGTTCCTCAATTTGCTGCATCAAAATATTCTCCAAGCTAGTAAAATTGTTTTGTAAATCCTTAGCATTTTCTAACATATTTGCAATTTCACTATTCTTTTCTTGTAAATCTCTTTTAAGGACATTACATTTTACTTCTTAACATATAGTTTTCATTTAACATTTGGTTTTCATTTTTTATTTCTTCAATTTGTATTGTTAAAGACTTATTTGTCTTAGCCTTTTCTGGTGTATTATCTTCTAATAATTCTGTATGATGAGTTAAGGTAATCATAGACCTAAATTTTCTGGTAGCATTTTCATTGATTCATTAATTTCTTTCATAGAAGTATTATTAACTTCCTTCAAGTTATTGGATATATAGCTTAATCCCAGAATTATGTCGTCGTAAACATTCGTTTTCCCCATGGTGAATTCTAAGTTTAAATAAGCAATCACTTCAACAATCTTTTGCCTGATGTTTTCAAAGTTTTGAACAGTAATTTCAACTGTTTCACATTGTTTTTCATATAGTTTATCTGTTTCTGACATTTTGGCATGCATTTTCATTGTGGCTTCCAACAAATTACAATTCAAAGTAGATATCTGGGTATCACGTTCACTTAATAAAAGTTTGAAGTTGTTTTCTTTTTCATGCCATTCTTCAGAGAGACATGAAATTTTCTGTTCAAAATAGTCTGTTTGTTGTAATTTTTCTTTGATTAAATTGTCTTTAACTGTATGCAATACGTTAACTTCTTCTTTTAGAGTAATAATGAATTTATTTAACTTTTCGTTATTTTCTTTCAAAATGTTGATTTCACTTTCTAAACTTGAATTTTCACTTTTTTTACACTTTAATTCCCCGTTTATATCATCGCGTTCCTGTAGTAAGGCATGTAATTGTTGCATCAAGTCTTCTTTTATTTTTTTGTGTTGTTCTTCAGAATTAGTAAAAGCAGCTACATTTACCTTAAGATTATTGATGTCAGTAATAAGATTGCTATTAAATGATTCAAGGCTTTTTATAAGATCAGCATATCTATCTATTTCAGAATCTTTTTTATTAATTATATCAGTATATACTGCTTCCAACATAACCAACTTTTCATTTAAGATGTTAAGAACTAAATTTAAGTCACTGTCAATATCTTCATGAAATTCTTTAGCGTTATCAGTTAATTGATTGATTGCATTTTGCGTATGTAACAATGCTGATTTTGCGTTTAATAAATTTTCGCTAGCTTGGTCTTTTTGATTCTTAAGAGAAGTTATTAGGTTTTCTTTCATTGCAAGTTCGTCTTGCAAACCTCTCATAGATTCAGTTATTTTTTTTATCATATTTTTCATTTCTTCGTTGCTATTTGCTAATTCAATTAAAATAATGTCTTTATTTGCAACAGATTTAAGAAGTTGATCATTATTGTCCTTGAGGTGAATAATTTCAGCATCTTTTGATTTTTGTAACTCTTTATTTTTAGAAATGATTTCAGCCATCTTGCTGGTTAGTTGTTGCTCTATATTTTCAAGGCTAGTCTTTTGCTGTAGCAAATTATCAATAACACTCGTATTGGCATTTACTTCACTTTGTAATGAAACTACTTTTTCATTTAGTACTTCTAATTCTTTTCGGATAAATTGATAAATAGTTTTGTCTTTTGATTCAGAATATTCTCGATTATATTTTTCAAAGATTTGATTTCATTGTTTCGGGACTCTAAAGCGATTTTAAATGAGTGTATGATATTTTTCATATTTTCGTTATTAGCGATAAACTTTTCTTCATTGGCGATCATTTTTTCTAAAACATATTCGTTGACGTCAACCTTTGGTATGTTTTCTTTAGTAGTCAATTTAATCTGCAATTCTTGTATGAGGCTATTGTACGACGCTATATCATTTTTTGCCGAGTCTAAATCACATTTTTGATTTCTTATTGTAGAATTCAAAGTATCTAATGTTGATTTCAGCAAAGAATTATCATTTTCAAGCAATGTAACCTTTTCTTTATAGTTATCTATGATTTTTTGTAAGTTCTCATTGGAACTATGTAAGGACGCAATTCTTTCCTTTTGTGTCAACATATCTTCTTCTAAGTTTAGGATTGAAATGTTTCTAGAAGTCGAGCGGTTTTGCATTTCTATGGCTGGACCCTGTACATGAGAAGTCGTATCTTCGTCATTCACTGTCGTTAGGCTACTTTCATTATCACTATTAACTAGGGATATATCTTTTGACATATCCATAAAGTTAAGCTCTTTATCAAGATTCTTTAGTAGCAATTTACCTGTCAAGCGGAGAATACATTTTTAAATAAAAAAAATATATAAGGAAAAGTTTAAGAGTTACAAAAACAACACTTAATTTTTGCAATAGACATTAGCATACTTACTGGAATCCTCTACATTCTTATGCAACTTTTGTTCTTCAAGGAGTGATAATAACTCATCTTCCCTTTTCTTCGTTTTTGCTTTTAATGTATCATAGCTGACTTCCCAGTCGGTCAACTTCGTAGTGTATTCCTTGCACAGTGTTTCTAGTTCAGCCTACGATCGTAAAAAACATTCGTACATTGTTATAAATTCATTTTATGTATAAAGGCGTCTGCGGGAGTACACGGCTAGCGGTATAACTTTGTGAAGGGAATAGTGTATGGGGTCCTTTAAGAGGCGAGTATATAGGTATCTTTTAAATTGTCGACAACGCGCACGTAGTGCTTTGGTATTTGGCCCGTAGCTTGTTTGCGAATTAGTAGTATAAAAAAAACTTACTATCACGTGACACATCTGTTCATACGAAATAAAAAAAAATCGTCTGGCACATAATCAGACAGACGACCTGATATTGTGTTTTTCACCATAACACATCAGTGGTCATGAAGGGGGATTGGACAGGAAAGTTACTAGACTTACTTACTACTTACTTACTGTTTTGGTACAAAAAAATGGTTAAATTAAATACAAACATTATTTTTATGTCATGGTTGTAAATATTGCAATTTTGTTGTAAGCTAGAAACGGTAAGAGTTTAAGAGTATACTTACTTTGGCTGTAATTATTAAATTTATTTCTTCATTGGATTTGCTAACTTTCGCTTTTAGTTGGTCAATTTCCAAATCTTTATCTTTACCTTTCTTAGTCAGACAGTTAACTTGATCTTCTAATCTAGTTATCACAGAATTGTTTTGTTCCAACTTCTCTATAAGTTCATTCTAAAATCAGTATAAAATGATTAATATTAGGGATACATACTAAGCTATATGCTTACATACAATATTATGCACTCACCACGTCAGGCGTATATATCTTCTCTCTTTCCGTAAGTTCCATTATATCTTTTAGGCTTTTTTCAGCCATCTTGGCATTTTTTCTTAAAACACAGGGAGGGGTTTTTGGCTCTATGAACATTAAACAAAAATATAAACAATATGCAGTGTTTACAATATTAAAAAGAAATAGTGCTAAATATTAACAAGTAAACAAAAATATTAATAAAGGTGATTACCATAACAACTGTGATATGGAGAACATGTTTTTATATCCAGTGTGCTAGTCTCGTCATCACTATCTGTAATAATATAAAAAGTACAAAAAAAGTATTCAAAAAATAACATAATAGCTTGATTAAAAAAGTTACAACATACCAAGGTTAATTATTTCCTCGTTGTTATTAACAACTTTTTCTGGTGGAGGCGGCGTAACGAGCCTTTTGTCACCTTCTTCTGGCAAACAAGTTAATTTACTGGAACTTTGTATTGGAACAAAATCGGACGAACTCGGGATAAGCACGGGGCTGAAATACAATTTTTAAATAGAAAAATTTAGAGAGAGAGAGAGAGCATATATACAAACTTGAATTAGGTCATTATCATTAATGTTAAAAGAGTAGGTAGGTATGTGTGATAACCTTAAGTTTTGTCTATAAACAGTATTTTTTTAAGACTACCAAAAACCATGAAAGATTAATGTTTGAATGCCTCAAAAGTTTATTATTTTATTCTTAGTAAAATTACAAATACATATCAATATTACACTATTAGGGTATTTTCTCTTTTATAATGAAAGGTACTTTCTATGCAAAATAAGTAAAAAAAAAATTTAGACTAATTCTAATATGCACGAAATGCTACATTTACAATTATGATATTGTATAATGCCTTTGTTATCAGAAGATAAAATTTTTGATAAATGATAATAACAGATGTCTTAACCTTCCTATACTCCCTAGTAAGTCTCTCGGACCGACAAACCAATGATATGCTGTTTTTATCAAAAATGCAAACTCTGAGTTTGCGGCTTGAGCTTCGTAATTTGTGTCCCACTATTATTCAGTGAGGTGCAAGCGTTGTTGACAAGTGAACTTGTATATCTTTTCGCTGTTTTCGGTCTGTAGGACCGACACGAGAATACGTGTACCTACTTCAGTTATGTTAGTATTGTTTTATTTTACAACATTACCCAATAAAATGTATTTTGCTTACTTTGGTGGTGTTATTTTTAAGTTAAGTATATGGTATTATATTATAATCCATATGTTTTCATCATTTTTGGTATAATAATGAACGGAGCAAGAGTCAGCATTGAAGATTGACAAAACATGGGACTCATAATATGATGACCAGAGTCATACAGATGTGTAAGTTAACAACACTGAGTAGGAGGGAGGTTTGTATACTATTCATATTCAAAAACGCCGGAGTATTACAATGTAGGTAAAGTCCAAAATTTTTTCTCTTCTATTAAAGATCAGAGGAGGTCACAAAATATAATGAATCCTCCTCGCCTTGGGAGTAAAACAAAAGTACCAATAACCTGACTGAGATTTGGAAATTGTTTGATTAAAAAAATCCATCTAAAAAATGAGCTCCAATATAAGTTTCCCATTTAAAACTGAGACAGAGAATGTCAGAAGTATGTAAGGTTGATAATACCAAATCAGCAGCATCTTCTCGAAGCTATCAAGGAATTCGTTATTTATTTTGTCCTTCAAAAACCGAATAGCATGATATACCTAATTGCATATTTTTTGTCTCGAGTATCCAGATATGTTCCGATTGTAATTCCAAATTAATCATTAATAAACAACATCGCTTTGTGGTATTGTATGACAAAAGATTCTTTTATTTATTATACTTGAGATAACATATTCCGTGACATTCATATACACACACGCGCGCAAACACCCCCACGCACACACACATACTACACACCCACACTACACACTCACGCAAACACACCACACACAACAATATTATGGACACTCTCAAACTCTCGCACTCTGTCCATTTCGAATCTTAAGTTGTACTGGTTAATATTGTATTGTTCACAATTTCTCGTCCGGTGGTGAGGGCTGGTCATCGGTCACTCAGGTTTCCTTGCACAGAGACCAGTCTCTCACATAGACTTTAAATTTTCGAATTTGTACTTAGTTTTAAGATGGTTTTTGTACTTCCTGTTTATGTGAGAGAACAATTAAATAAATGAAATTAAAAAAAAAAATTAAATTAAATATTTTGTTTTTCATAGATGAACATTTAACTAACTAGATGCACGTCTGTTGCGTCATAAATGTTACATCAGTTATATCTTGATTTAAATTATGTTAAAGTGGTTTATTTTAAGTTCAATTCTTAGATAATTTGAAATCTGTTAACTGATATTTTATTTAATTAATTATTCATTTTTAAATTATAGGATGACATTTTCAAATTTTATTAAATTGAAATTCACTATAGAATTATTAATTGATTGGCAAATTGGTTAGTTATTGTAATGTATTGTTTATAATTGTCATTTTACTTATAAAATATTGTTATCTATTTTCATGTAATGTTTCAAGATGTAAGTTCAGAAATAAAGGCTATTTGAATTTGAATTGAATTGAAACTGATATTAAAAAAAGAAGACAGGCATTTCCAATCACACATACTAAATATTGTCCGGTAAAGCTGTGAAGGTTAAGTGGCCAACAGCAATAATTGATTCCGAAAACACATACAAAATATACATACTTGTACTTGAGAAGCGGTGTACGGAACTTAGTATTGGCACGGGGTCTTCCTCAATGGGGAGCAATGTGGATATCGTGACACGCCGCGGCTGGATCAATTTCCTTCGAGCACCAGCCATCATGTCCATACTACTCCGGGAGCCAAACCCGTTCAATATTAAACGTTGTAACGCGGCTATTTGCTTTTGCAGATTGTAGTTGTCTTGCTGTAATGTTTGGATAATATCAATGATTTTCTATAAATTATAAATAAATATCCACCGACATACACAGCATCATGTAGCCCCAAAGTAAGCACAGCATAGCCTGTAATATGGATACTAAATAACAGATAGACATACGCATACCCTTTTTTGTAAACACATACTTATAATACATATAACACCCAGATAAATACAAAACAGACGGCAAATTAGTACCGACTGGAATCGAACCTTTGGCCTAATAGCCAAGTTCAAACATTACACCAGATGGGTCGTCGAATACATATTTTATGATTTTCACAAAATATTACCGTGACGACAGATCTTAGGTCTCTCAAACCCGGTAATTATAATATTTACCTCAACATTTTTCTTGGTCTCCAACATAACTTCGAGGTTTTTCTTGTTCTCCAATTGTAACTGTAATTTCGATAGTTGTTTGGTCAAGCTTTGTATCATAGTAGCATCCGTGGCCACAGCATTGACTTCGGCTTGTTCTTAATAGCTTTAGCTCTATTGGCAAACCTAAAATCGAATTCCGGTTGTTATCATTATTTCATTTATGCAAACAGGAAAAGAATTGTATTAAAAAGTGACACATACAAAAATTGGATTGTTACACAGTGCTAATATATCAATCAAGCCAGAGCCTATTCATTACCTAATACCCTATTGATATAGACAAAACAATTAGAAAAAATCATGTTCGATATTTGATTCTACACAAGTTCTATAAAAAAAGTTTTCTTATTCAACCTAACCTAGTCCACTGTTGGACATAGGTCTCCCCCATTTTGCGCTAGATATCCCGGTCCTCCGCTTTTCTCATCCAGTCTCCACCAGCGACCTTTCGCAAGTCGTCGGTCCATCGGGCCGGAGGGCGTCCTACGCTACGCTTACCGAGACGCGGGCTCCAATCCAAAACACGTGTATGTAAAAAAAAGTGTTATAAACTTACTGTAGTGTGGATATAGTTTCTTCTATGGCTGCAGGTGTAATGGCGCATATAATACTAGTTTTGGCGTTCCCACCTAAAGAATTCTGCAAAATCCTTGTCAGAATGTTGTCGCGGTAGCTCACGTGTCTGAAACGTAAAGAATGATTCAGTGATGAATAGGTAAAAAAGGGAGCGTTCAAGTTTTACGTAACGCAATTTGGGGGAGGGGGTGGAGGGGAATGCGGGGAGAGGGCGTGGAGGGGGAGGGAGAAGGGGTGGGGAGGGAGAAGGGGTGGAGGGGAGGGGGTTGTATTGTGAAAAGTACCATTGCAGTACAAGAGCAAAAGGGATTTCAACTAACTTGTTTTATTTCCATAATAAACTAATAAAACCTTCTAAATTGACCCTAGTTTATGTTTACAGGGAACCCAGGACTATATTGTATGCCACCTTTAGTTTTGTTCAAAAACGTTACATTACATGGGATCAAAAACTTCAAAAATTACGTTACGTAATACGTGAATGCTCCCATAAAAAATTTAATAATAATAACAATTGACGATTCAAAAGTATCTGTACAGATTTTTTGAATAAAGATTATTTTCTTTCTTTCTTTCTTTTGTACACTATTTTTTTAAACTTTAATTTAAGACAAAACTGATATTGGTCAAATAATGAACAGATTACCTAACACAACTATACTTACCTAATCTCATTCCAACTTGCTATAAGATAAACTGTATTTTAAACAATATTAGATGAATTTTTCTTATGTACCTAATCATCTCATCATCATTACAGCCTTAATTATGTCCACAGCTGAACGAAGGCCTCCCCTAATGATTCCACGCGGGCCGATCCCTAGCAGTTGACATCCATCTGCTACCCGCCACCTTAACCAGATCATCCGTCCATCTAGTTAAGGGTCGGCCTACGCTTCGCTTTCCGTTACGTAGACGCCACTCGAGAACCTTTCCATCCCATCGGCCATCGGTTCTACGCACTATGTGCCCTGCCCACTGCCACTTCAACTGGCTAATCCTCTGGGCTATGTCGGTTACCCTAGTTCTCCTACGGATATCCTCGTTTCGGATTTTATCGCGTAGGGAGACCGCGAGACTTTGAGTCTATTCAAGAGGCCCTTAGTGAGCGACCACGTTTCGCTTTCGTTTTTCATAACTGGCAACACACACTGGTCAAAGACCTTCGTCTTGAGACACTGAGGTATTTTGGACATAAAGATCTGCCTTAACTTCCCGAACGCTGCCTTCTTAAAAAAAGACGATGTCCTTAATACAGCAAATTAATAACTTTGAGTAGCAAATTTAAATAAGCTTAGAATTGCTAACATTTAATAAATCATAAAAAAAATATGTTGTTGAAGTACACAATATTGTAAAAACTTGTTCAAATAGATAAGATTTTTAAATGGACTTCATAATAATTTTTAATGCATTAAAGAAATATATAGAGCGTCGGTGGCTCAATGGTGTGGACTGTCGCCTTCCTACCAGGAGGGCTGAGGTTCAAATCCCGACACGTACCAATGTGTTGTCGAATTTTCGAAAATATATGTACGTTATCCGACGCTCTTACGGTGAAGGAAAACATCGTGAGGAAACCTTCATGCACGCCTGCGAAGAGATTCGAAGGTTGTGTGTGAAGTCGTCCAATACGCTCTGGGCCCGCGTGGACGACTAAGGCCTAATCACCCTATACGGGTAGGCTCGTGCCCCTCAGTGGGGACGTTTAATGAGCTGATGATGATGAAAGAAATATAAAACATACATAAACATTCAATACAATTTAGACAGTCCCATTCTTCGAGGCAACCTCACAAATACTATAAATGAGAAGCCTTGAAGTAATTTTATTGATATACTAGCTGTGACCCGCGGTATAAGATATTCTCCTGCAGTAAAAGATAACCTAAAAAAGCGCGCAACCATGCGCGGCGCGCGGGACATCATTGGTTTATTATCTAAAACTAAAACTTGTTTCTCAAATAAAAGTAGCCTATGTTTTTCCTTATTACATCAGCTTTCTGCCTAAAAAGGCCTGTCCAAATCGGTCCCGCTGTTTCAGAGTTAACCCGGAACATACAAACAGGCAAAAATTTTGAAAAAAATTGTTTTGGTATATGTACCGTACATATATTCATATGCATGCAGAAAAAGTTTCATAACCAATTGTAGGCTAAATCGTATGATTGTCTTCAAAGAAAATGGTTCTGTGCTATGGAGAGCAATAGTTGTTAACACCCACGAATTCGCATTGGGCCGTAAGGCGGTACACCCACCTACGTGCCCAATCTATGTATGTATGTGTAGGAATGCTTGTTATTTGCAGTACACTGGTATACTAGTTAACCATGAATAGTTTTTAAAGTTTTACTTACTTGCACTGGCCTTCTGATAGTTGCTTTATGACCAATGCCAATGTGGACAGTGATTTATTGATATGTGTTCCTTCCTTAAACCGCTGGCCTGTGGCGCCAGTCTGACCTGAACGCTCTGACCCAGCCAAATCTACCAAGTTCAACTGTGATACGTTCACACACCCAGCCTCCTCTTCACCTTCAATGTGTTCCCGGGATTCTATTATCTAGAATGATAGAAATAAAAATTGCAATTAACAAATACAAATGAGAAAGAACAACTTTGTTTAACTTTACTACACTAAAGATGTTAGAGATGATAAGTATATTTACTAACCATTTGATTTACTAACCAGATGATAAGTATATTTACAAAGCCGTCAATAATTTGAATCAATGTTAAGGGTTGAAGATATTAACAGGATTTTATTGAATATTTAGTTGCACTCAATTTTATAGCCTTTTGCGTTTTGATTATTTATATATATTTTTAACAGTGGACTTTTTGTAACATTGCGTAGGAAATTGAATGCAGTATTAGTTTACGTAAATAAGTTACATGCCTAGACATAATACTGTAATTTGGACACATTTCGAAAAGTGTAGTAGAGAGGACAAAAATGCATGTTGTTTGTACTGCAAAAAAAAATCTATTAACTACCTACACTACTAAGTAAGCCTCTTGAAGTTTGAAGAAAAGTTCATTGAATAATTTCAACTTACCACTAATAACTAATAATTTAAACATGCGTTGAAAACTAGTACTTTGATAAAAATATCAACTAATATTTTCAACCATTAAAATTAACTGAAATTATTTTCTATCATTTAAATATTTACAAATAAATATCATGTAGATAGATACTTACAATTTGAAATATTGAGTGTGATCTACTGCTTTTCTCGTTCATATTTGTATCTCCTGTCTGCCTGTAAGCCTCACCCTGAAAAGAACAAGATATTTTATATAATACTTTTTTAATGAAATAAAATGTACTTTAAAAGCACAGTTTCTGACCAAGTTTGTTGATTTTATTTTTTATTTATAATAAGATATATATAAGTTTAGATTCATTTTAAGTTTGATAAAGTAAATAATAATTATTTATATATATATTTGTAACCTATACATACCATGTTTGTATGATGATAGAATACTATATATATCACTGCTATGCTGACAACCATAATGAACATACCTCTTTAAAGTATCTGAGTACTTCTTCTGGTGAAGTTGTGACCTGTTCTGTGCATTGAACTTTAACACCATGATTACTTTCATCAATTAGTTTTGTTTGTATCTTTATATTTTTATTTTCAATATTCAAAAGGTCCTTTAGTGTTTCATTGTAGATTTCTATGTAGGAAACTCTGGAAACATGAACATTTGTTTTATATTAGCAGAAGTAACAAATATACATAAACTAATAAATAAAAAAGAACACAAATAGTGAAATAAACATTTACATATTTGATTAACTATGTAGGCTGTGGTTGAGAAGTTGGCACCAGGGGTTCCTGGTTTAATTTTGGACAGTACCAAAATTTGTGTGCATGAGCATGTCTATTAGTATAAGACTGGGTGTTCAGTGAAGTATTGGAAGTGCTCTATGGGCACTATTCATAATTCCCATCTGTATTTTTATTTAATTAATATATTAACAATTTAAACAACTATAGTTTGTTTTATTATTTTTTCAATACTTAAATATGTATTCTATACCTAAAAATATTTTGGCTATTTTTAATGGTTGCAAATGTTGGGCATGAATGATTTTTTTACCTCAGACCCATTATGTATTTTTTTTGTACTAACTACTGCTCTTGATCACAATTGGTCTTTACAGCTTCACCAGGCAATTGCCTCTCAGCCTTAAACATTAACACAACGCGCTTAAATGTGTCCCAGAGTGGGATTTGAACGCGGCCCGGCACTCGTCGGTTACGCGAATAGGGACAGAGCGAACATACAGGGAATCGCGATGATGAACCTTGGGTGTTGGTTGTAAACCTATTCATGTACAACTTGGGTTGTTAGTATGGGTGCCTCAATCTCATCTATATAAAATGTTCTTTTTTATATAGCTCCATTTTAGGCTGAAGGGTGAGATACTAATATTAATCAGATCATGGATGTATAAAAAAATACAGACTGACTGTCATTTTTACATAAGATGTGACCCAAAGTGACAGCTGCTGTCTATGATGTAATTTGGGCAAATATTTCGTGTATACTAATTTTAGTGTTTTAAAATTTTACCTATGATACATAATTTCTGGATTGTTTTCCATTTGTTCACTGGCCATGCTCTTCTTTTTCCTAATATAATCTATGGCTCTGTTGACAGATGCTATCAAATATCTTAATATTTTGTGGTTTCTATACTAAAACTGGCTGGATATTGACACACTTTTGATGTAGTAAGACTCTGTCCATATTTTTTATATGATCATAGTTAATAGTAATAATAATAGTGTGTACACATCACAACTCATTATTTTGTCTCACAAAGCCTGCGTGTTGGACCCATGTCTTTACGCAAGCTTCAAAGGACCGGTCCATGAACCGTGAACTCCTAACAGAGACTACAAATAGTAATAATAATACAAATACAAAAAATATCTATTACCTTTAAAATGGAGGTACATAAGAAGTAACGTTGGTTAATATAAAGTACAAACACTTATAAACAAACATAAATAAAACTGGTACAATACCTAATGCTTCCTTATGTTTAAAATTATTTATTTAAAATACCTGGCAATGGGTACAAGTCTCAGCAAAAAGCTAGCTAGCCTAGCTGATTTTCAGTTTGGCCCCTGGGATGATAGTTCTAATAATGCTTTTCATTTGGAGGCATTGTGTGAAGCAACTTTAGTGTGTTAATATACCTTAGTGCAAGCATGTAAAAATAATAATGTAAGCGTCCAGTATCAAACAGTTCGATGTAAGTGTCATGTAGGTATAAGTATAAGTGAGTGTGTGTATAGTGAGCTACGAGGAAATGAATACATAGTATAATAGTAATAATAATTGTAGTTTTCAGGTTTAATGTCAAGTCAAATCAACTAAAGAGACACAATATTTTTAGAGTAATTAAAAATATTGTGTCTTGTATGCCACATTTTATGTAATGTCTTGTATGTCATATTAAAGGTATTGCTACCATTTCATTTGAGATCAAAACCTTCTGTGGAGATTAATTGACAGAAATAAATAGGTTTAATAGGCGTTTAGGAAAAAAAAGTGTGATTATAAATTTAGGCTAGATGTGCAAATAGATATTACATTTGAACATTATTAAACAAATCCTAAGTTTGATATGGAGAAGTTCATTTACCTTACTAAAAAATCTCTGTCAGGTATGCTCTTGATAATTTCAAAGAGATTAAATACTGCCAGTGGTATAATTCCTGGAGAATCTTCTGTGCCTGACATTGTGTAGGTTTTGCCTGAGGAGGTTTGTCCATATGCAAATATAGTACCATTAATGCCTGCAGTGGCTGCCTCCACAATTGGCTTTGCAATGTCATTGTATATGTCATGTGTTTTAGTCTCGGCGTCGTAAACTTTGTCTAAAACAAGAAAAACTATATAGCAGACAGTAACCTTCATGAAATGACGTATACAGCAAGACAAAATCATTAGAATTACAATAGCTTCCCCTGAAGGTAACATTAAATTTAACCTAAAAGTTGTTACACATACCAAATGTATAACAGACACCGGAATCTTTGCCATTAGGATCAAGTTGATTTAAAGTATTATTTTTTACGCGCCATTGATATGAGAGTTTGTCTTCAATTTCACGAGAAATTAGAGGTCTAACTTTGACGACCACTTTTATATTGTCACTCATTTTAGCACATATCTCGCGATTTTGTTTAGGTCATCAAAAATCCCACTTGTTTGCAGTGTAATTTATCCACTTTTTACATTATAAACCCAGTTAGATGTTCAAGCATTTTATAACACAAAATAACCGACTTTTTAAAATTTTTTTTAGTACCTGTTTTAGTGCTGTCCTGCAATATTATATTTTGACATGTCATCGTTGTGCCTAATTGTTTCGTATTCAATTAATTCAGTATAATTCATCCATCTATTATATCCAAAAACGTATAAATAGATACATAAACAATAATTTTTATATAAAAACACTTTGTTTTATAAAATTAATTAGGAAAATAATAAAAACATTCAAATGAAACAAAACAGTTAAGTCCCATATTTTTTATTAAAACTTATGAGGGAGACAATTTATCTATCATACATCATAATCATGATCATCACTCATCATCATGTTCATCACTCAAACGAAACTTACTAATAATAACACAGTATCATCTATGATCTTAGCCTGTTCCTCATGGAATGAATCTAAAAATCTAAGAAATGACAGTTTTAGTGTTGCCACCATGGCCCTGTTGTATTTCTTTTTTAACGATTTAGCTCGAAAAGAGCAATCTAGCTCTTTTTTACTGTCTTGAAGATATTTCCAAATTATGAAGTTTTCGACACGCTAACAAGTACTTTTTGCTATTTCATCGGTTATGATGTCATTTTTTAGACGTTCTAAAAAAACGGCTTCATGACATGATTATTTTAGAACAGAAATTCTTATGTTGCTCAGTAAAGCCCTATTTTACTTCTAAAAAGCTCTTTTTCTAAAACTGAGGTGGCAACATTGGTCAATTTTTATGTTGACAATTGATTGACATCAAAGAGTAATTGACATGATTTACTTTGCAAGGCACACGTGAATTTTCTAAAACCTGTAAATATAACTGATAAATAAATACTAACTATTATTGAACAAAATGCAGCATGATGATGTAAGTTGTGAAATCTTTCGTTTAATTTTCAAGTGAGAATTACTTTCAATTATAATTTTTTTTGTTATGTTCCTAGGTTGTTTGGGCCATCATTAATAAAAGGCACTGTTCGCACAAAGTAACGTAAGTAACAATTGGTTATAAAATGTTCAATAATTCTAATATTCTCTTTAAATTAAGTTTCTCTATGTTATAGAACGAAGACGCAACATTTTTGTCGCAATGAATATAACCTAACAGGACTTTGTAGTAGGGCATCATGTCCTTTAGCAAACAGCAAATACGCTACAATCCGAGAAGAGAATGGTATCATTTATCTATATATGAGAACAGCAGAAAGGTAAAAGACTAATTTCATAATCTAATTAAAACATGTGACCATTTGTGTATTTTCCGTTTTATATCATGGTAAAAAAAAACCTAAATGTGTTTCAGAGTAATGTTTCCAGCACAGCAGTGGGAAAAAGTGAAACTGTCAAGGAATTTTGAGAAAGCCATACATCAAATAAATGAGAATTTGCTGTACTGGCCAGCATTCATTAAAGCAAAATGCAAACAGAGATTTGTTAAAATAACACAATATCTGATTCGAATGAGAAAACTAAAACTGAGACGAGTGTAAGTAATTCTGATAAACATCACCCAAAATATATGGGAATTCAAACAATAACCGGTAAAACTGGCATTGTGTATAAACTTAAAATGGTAAACTCTGCTAAAAATGGTGTGAGTGGATATGCTATAAGAATATTGTCAATTAGATTTGGTTTCATAACTGCTTAGTAGCATTAAACAACCTTGAATTCTATTTCAATAATGTTAACATATGATATACATTTGATAAAAGTTCTTTACATTTAGATATCAACTCCTAATGTGTCCTCTGATAAATTATATTTAAAAAAACCTGTGTTCCAAAAAATTTACTGCAATGCAGTTGCTTGTAACAAAGATTTTAAGTCACATGATCCAGTAATATCCCTTCCAGTCTTTCTCTGCACAATAGGCTGCCCCCCCCTGCACAGTTATAAGTAATATTTATTTTGGACAAGGTGAGTCTAAAGTGGAAGTAGGTTTATTGTTTTTTATTTTACGAATTGAACATGTTGGTCAGGGCACTTACCTGATGGTAAGTGATATGCCTGACCATGACAGCAGAATTGATGTAAACCAACAACTGATAAGTTAATATTATAAATATAACATTATTCGTCATCAATGCTGGACTGTGCTCATCATGCGAGATAACAGATGTTAGGTCACTTATGCCCACTAATTTACACTACTACAGCTACTGCTAGCTACAGCACCCTCATCACGAAACACAGTACAAATAAAAACAAAGTACATAGCATTCTTATTTCACAGGACAATATCTCGCTCTGTGGTGGTACCTACCTAGATGACTCAGTATCGAGTCAACCACCAAGTAAAATTATGTAATGACCTGGTCTACAAATTGTATATCTGTATTACTGGAGCATTTCTCAGCAATATTTAGCCTTTGTTACATTTATTATGGCTTTATCTTTTTCAATGTGATCCAACTTGATCATATCAGCGTTTGCATTTCTTCAGAGTACAGTTACTTAAACTGTTATAAATGTTTTGGAAGCACTTGCTTTTAAAGTTATGTGGGATCACCATTATTATTGTATTTTGGGTTTAGCTCTTGCCATTATTTTGTTTTACATCTCCACTTTTTTATTCTCACTGAGAGTTCTTAATGGACTACATGCTATTGTAGTTTCTTACATTCCCTAGAGCACACCTGTTATTTGTTCCACCTTGCTGTGAATCTGCCGTACATCCATTTTGAACATATCATAGTCTTCATATCACAGGTCTTATATATTGGTGTTAAACTATCTTTATGTTCTAGAAAGGAACTGGTACCGATTCAGCGGAAAATTGAGAGGAGAGAACGCAGACGCGAGGAAAAGGCATTGGTTGCGGCTCGTATTGATAATGCTATTGAAAAACAGCTTCTGGAAAGACTCAAAAAGGGAACGGTAAATATGTTGTTTATTCAGCATTTCATTTTTTAAGAGTCAATCATGAATTTGCCAAATAAAATAAACACCTTTTTAATGGTTACATGTAGAGCGTCGGTGGCTCAGTGGTGTGGACTGTCGCCTTCCTACCGGAAAGGCTGAGGTTCAAATCCCGACACGTACCAATGTATTTTCGAATTTTCGAAAAATATATGTACGTTATCCGACGCTCTTACGGTGAAGGAAAACATCGTGAGGAAACCTTCATGCACGCCTGCGAAGAGATTCGAAGGTTGTGTGTGAAGTCGTCCAATCCGCTCTGGGCCCGCGTGGACGACTAAGGCCTAATCACCCTATACGGGTAGGCTCGTGCCCCTCGGTGGGGACATTTAATGAGCTGATGATGATGATGATGAATGGTTACATATTCATCCTACTGGATTACAGATAAAATACATTGAACAAGACAAATAATTCTGTAGTAATAAATGATTTTTTTAATACATCCCAAGAATTGGAGCCTCAGGCATCATAGTCTCACCATACAACTGCACCAAACTGCTGATTGTTGCATTACTAGTTGTTGCCCAAAACGGTTCCTTAAACCCATATATAAAAAGTGAGTAATATGTCGCTCTGTGTGACATAGCATAGTTTTTTATAATTAAAAAAAAGGAAACTACTCATTTAGGCATAATGTCCATGCTGGACAAGGCCTCCCGTGATGACTCACTATTGGGTGCTTTAATAATAACCTGCTGAGTGGATTCAATGCAAAATTATTTGCTTGCTATACAGCAGGGTAAACCATGAGGTTGCAGGGATTCCATACAAAGTCAATTTTTGTCAACAATTTCAATTTAATAATCATCCTAACAGTTTGTGTAATTTTTTCAAAATATTGTATTAAATGTAAAACTGACGTAAATAATATTGTTTTCAGTATAATGACATTTACAACTTCCCACAAATGGCGTTTGATGCCGCACTTAAAGCTGAAGAGGTATCGGGAGAAAGTGAGAGCGAGAAAGAGGACGAAGATGAAGAGGAAAGAGAAATGGAGATAGAGCCTGAGCTAGAGAGAGAGTTGGAGAAGGCGGTGGAGGAGACTGATGAGTTTGTGGAAGCTGACAGTGAAATGGAGTCAGATGAGGTACATTAATTTATAGTTATATAGAGTTTTGTATCCTGAACATAGTCATAATTGTAATATATGTCAAAAAAGGTTATATTGTTTTATCAATCATCATTTTCAAATAAACTAAAGCTTACTCAATTCCTAGCAGGCAATATTGAGAATATTTGATTTTACACAATTTTTTTCCCTTCAATTTAATAGTTAACCTAGTATTAATATAAACTAATGTTATTTTAGTTTCATTTTCATTTGAAAATACCCTCATTACAAACCTTAGGGGTTTATTGTACGGGATTTGATATATATGAATATTGTAACAATTTTTTATAGGGTAATTAAAATAAATAAAATAATATAAATTAAACATAATATGATAACACTGTTGAGTACCACGTGTGTTTCTTGCCTGATTCTTCTCGTTAGCTAGTAACCCTCAAAATCAGTGGTACTTGTACATACATTTTGATTTTGGAAATAACTTGATTAGTCGTTTTGACGAGTCAGAAGTATTTATTTCAATAACATCAGTTCGAAATGTAAGCCATTTCAATTTAATTAACTGTTATAAAAACTTATAATTTCTTTATAAATTATATGTGAATAACCAGATTGTATGTTTTGAATTTCAGGAAAGTGATTCAGGAAGAAGGGAAAGTGCTGATGTTGGCAGTGACTTTGAGTCTGAAACGTCAGATATAGAAGTATGTGCTTTTTTGAGAATTAAAATATTATTTGTTTCAATTTAGTTATGATATCTCTTGTTTATGATCAGCAGTAGATTCAAAAATAGAAACAAATAAAATAATCAATTATACAAAAGTGTATGTGAAAGATTTATTTCAATAACAATAATAATAAGATATTTTTAGTTTATATTAAAAATTTGTCTATCATGTATTTATGCATTTTACTTTGTATTTCTTAAATGATGTATTTGTTCTTTTTATTCAGGATGCAGCGGAAAAATTGGTGAGCAAGAAGAAACCTCGAGTGGAAATCGAATATGAAACCGAGCCAGCTGTGACAATATCTAGAAAGAAAATAAAACATTGATTAATAGTTATAATTCCTTAGTTTTATTTTTTAAGAACTTCACACAATTATTAATTATGTTTTTCAAATAATGTGATTGATGTTTATTTTGTAGTCTTTATCAGTATGAGTACAATAAAGAAAGAAAGAAATGAGAGAAGAGCGACTCGAGTTGTCGATTGCCATGTTTCGGTTCGGCTTGACTCCTTGGCACTTCGTAGAGATGCAGTTTCCGCCTTCCGTCATCGATCTACGTGACAACTTTACCACCTTGACAGTTGGCAGCGAACTACTGTGCGTTTTAACAGAAACATTCTACCACAAAATTGTGGAATGAGTTGCCGCATGCAGTATTTCCGGACAGATCTACGACCTGCACACATTCAAGAAAAGAGCGTACTCTTGTTTAAAGGCCGGCAACGCATCTTATAGCTGCAGGGTTGCAAATGTCCATGTGATCTCTCTCAGCTCGTTTGTAGATACCTATAATATTGATTAGGTGGTTTCAGGGTATAAATATTTTCAAAAATCAATACCAATAGGGTAAAGAATAAAGATTAATATTAATAATTGAGGTAAGAACTTTATTTATTTCTCATAAAGAATATACATACAATTCACTTACTGAGAAAACTTTAACATCATGTTACATGTAACATCATAATTTCGCATGACTCCTGTAAAATATGGAATTCTCTGCGCCAAATACTACAATAGTCAGCGTTACCCGGCCTCAAATGCCGCATTATTACTGCTAACTCGCGCTGTAATGTTACTCTGTCGTCACCGGCACGTGTCCGGTCGCTTTTCTCCCCAAACGTATACTAGGTTACCTAGCCTTCCCCCTGCAACGCCCTAAGCGTCCCACTCTGGGACACCCTTAGGCCCGTTGCATAAATTTTTGGCCTGAGAGCCATCTGCGCTCGCCAATTGTCCGGTGAAGCTGTAAAGGTCACTTGCGGCCAACAGCGATGATTCCGAAAAAAAAAATACTCCGTTGCATCTTTACAATTTTATTTATGCTGTACGCGTCTCAATTGTTCTTTTGATAGCGGATAAGTTATTTTGGACTTAAGGGTAATATTGGTTACAATTTTATTTTGAAGACCGAGTTGAGAATCGTAGATAATATCATTGGAGTCCAAAGTCAACTTATCAGAGTTATACCAGTATCCAATACCATCATACCTATTATTGAAACTGTAATTTCATATTTCCACAAATTTTACCTTACTTGTAATTACATAGGTCCCTAAGTAGGTAGGTGGAAGGTAAGTATCCCGCAAGGTTTTAGAGACGAATCTTTGAGCAATGTATCCTACTCGTACTGACATACGCAACTCTGAGATACGGTCACCGACTACGGGATTAGTTCACAAGTTCTAAGCCGCTCAACGTGCAATAAAACGAGCTTTTCTCAAGGTTTCAAGGGATAAAATCACAAAAGTTGTTATTCATGAGTGATTATTATATTAGATTTCAGGTACATAGTTATTTCTATTAAAACTTTGTAAGTAATCAATTCAACTCATTTTAGCAAGACTGTTTATTAAATGATAATATGAAAATCCATTAAAACGTAGCATTAGTAAAGGATCGCATCAAGTGTCTCCAGCTAATTAAAGTTATTCAGAAGTAGGAATCGGATATGAAGAGATTTCAATAGAAAGCGCGCGGCACTCGGATTTCGACACCGGGGGCGCCACTTTGTTCGTGATTTAATTATGCTCATCTGTTTAATTAAGAAAGTTCGTTACGTTTTATAAATGGTAATCCTAAATTATTCTAGTTGAACACATTTTAGTTGAAAAATCAAAGCTTTGGCGTCTTTAATGTTAAAGCTAATTCCAAAATCTTTCTGATTCAACTCATTGAATCACTCATTACATTGGTATAGGTACATCATGTACCTACATGACTCTTTAAATAGAAACTAAAATTTAAAATTACGAGTAGTTTCATTACTTACTACAGATCAGAATCTAAATCGCATCACCTCCAGGACGGTAAGACCCAGAACATAGTTCTGAGCCTTACCGTCCTGGAGGTGTAGGAGTAACTTTACCCATTGCACGTGAGTAACTTTAAACTTGTGAATCAATCGCTCAATTAACCAAATTACCTATATGATATGGCACAGCGGTTCTACCTACCTGGATGACTAGTGACTACCGAATCTATCGCCTAGTACCTAAACTAAACTATCTACCGATGCTGCTACGTATTTTATTTTTTTATTGGATTACCATATTATGCAACTTTATTCGTAAACCGCATTTGTCTCCATCTAACTTTACAAAAGATTTCATAAAGATTCACAAATTGTTCGCTCAAAATTGAGTTTGGAATATCGGGTAATGAATTTCGCTTATAATCAATTTCGCATTGTTGGCTAATTTACATTGTCTCGGAATTAAAGCGATACCTAATGAAGCAGAAAACGAAAATTGGGCATTCATCGAAATGGTTGTGCTTGGAATAATGTTGGAAACAACAACGTTTGCGAAGCTTCCAATCTGAGAATTGTTAGACGCCTTGTCGCGTTGATTACCGACATTAGCTTTATCTTGAAGCGTCTGTAGGAAAACCCTGTAACGGTTTTAATGAAATAACTTGTGAACTAATAAGGTATATGAGAACCAATTATACTGAACTATAGTATAATTCACAGACATCCGAATATACAAATCTGTGGTATAATTACTTGTCTGGAACTTGGTCTTAGAATTAGGTAGGTATTTCTTATAATTAGCACCAAATTAAAGCATAAGTCTATAAAAAGTAATGTTTTACAGTAAATTGACTTAGTATTTATTGGCGATATAATATGTTGTCTAGTCTGATGGGGCTTTGACTTGCGAGCATTTGCCGGTGAAGGCTTGATATGGAAGCTTAGGACCAGGATGTGTGGCGCAAAATAAGGATGAGTTCTGTCCAGTCTAGTGGACTTTAATAAGTTTATGTAAGACCAGAACTCTTGAAAAAAAAACAGCAATTTTAAATTGAATTATTTAAAATAAACTGAGTTTAAGATAAATTTCGTTCTGAGGCCTAGAGGTAATGTTATTATTATTAACATTGCAATATCAATCTGGAGCGCATATGAATAGCAGACAGGCAGGCGACTGATGATATCAGTCGTTCATACATATATGTACGCAGCTCTCGGTTGTAGGGAAGATGTGACACGGACGTCATAAATAGATGGTTCAATAAAAAAATCATAACCCTTCTTCGGCAGACGGGTAAAAAGAGTCAAAATCTGAATTTCGTCAAACTTTTATACGACATAATCAAACTCAGATAACATTAAATATCGTCTTGTTATAACTTCGATATTACTATACTCCGACAAAATGATTGTTCGACATGACTAAGGCTCGAATTCTAGACCGAGATTCAACGTTGATCTTTACTTAAATTGAGTTAGTAAGGGATGGCGCTATTCATCGTATAGAGAGTTATCCCATATTCACTCTACTTAAGTGAAGATTAACGCTTAAGTCTCGTTCTAGAAACGGGCCTTAATACTAGAATATAAACACAGTTACAAGCAAAACCGAACTATATAGTATGATGAAAACAAGATATTTACAAAACCAATTCTATAAAAGATAGATAGATAGATAAAACGTTTATTTGTTTGTTGAGACACACATAGAAACAATTGGTTAATAATATTTAACATACAGAATATAACACACCAGAGAAAATGACACTAAACAGATAAAAAAACTAACACTCGGGCATGCAAACAAAAACATAAACAAAAAACAATAACAACAGTGTGTGTGTGGTGTGTGTGTCACAGCAAGACAAAAAGGCATTAGCTCAGCAAAAGGTTTTCTTACAGAAAACCGCTGATTTTCAGCTGCCGCCTGTGCGGTTGCGAGAGACGAGACGGCAGTACGAGTCAGTCAGGCAGTACGAGTAAAACGAGTCTGCTTAGTTTTCCCAAGACATAAAGCGATCGGCTCTGACCAACGACAACCTATAGGCTAGTGGTCGTAGGCTCTGACTATGAATATCATTAAAAAAACTAAGGTTTCATTTTTAATATTTACCTATGTACGGATACGTTTACAGTTACATTCCAAGATTATATTATTACGATGGTATTTAATTGATTCATTTTTTGTGTAAGGATAATCTTAACCTTACCATAAAAGTTATTACTAGCGTCGAAGCACTGTAATGACATGTGCTGACCGAAGGTTAATATTCGTATAACTTTAACATTTTTAGCCGACTTCTTAACCATCTTTAAAAAAGGTTACTCAATTCGATCGATATGGTTTTTTATGTTTGTTCGCGGAATGTTCGTCGTCTATGAACTGATTTTGATGATTGTCTTTTTGTTGGAAAGAGGGGATACATCAGTGGTTGTCCCATTATAAGGAAGTCAGGGTTTGATGAAGAGAGACCAGAGGACTCAAACTTTTGTTTTTTTTTTACTATAAAATACCGACTTCAAACTGAAAAGCAAAAAATATTTTTTTGCTTTTCAGTAAGAAAGTATTATTTTACAATTTTTATTTACCTAGCTGATATTTTGGCCTTTAAGTTAGAAATCGGTATTTTTAGCAAAAAAAATATTATATCTAAATAAGACGGCCCCTAAGTACCAATACATTTATTTTCCAAATAAACAGTTTTCCATTACTTAAACTGACTGTTGTAAAACCACTTCATAATATTTGTAGTCTGACTAAACTCAGTCGATATTTCCTTATTCATTTCTGCAATCTTAGCAATTTGAGATTTGTAAACATTAAATAAGAAGAGCATTCCTATAAACATTTGGACGAATTCGGTTTTCCAACACGCCAACTTAATAGTTTTTCGTTCAGTACGTTGAATAATGTAGTCCGTATTCCAGTTTCTAAGTGCAAGTCTTATTTTCTACGTTCCTGCAACCGTTCGCGGCCGCTGCACTTGAATACACTTCCGAATTGAAATATTCAAAACTCTGCGAGGAAATTTTATACGTGGTTTCTTAAACTGAGTTTCAGACTTCCCCTGAATTCTCAGTAGAAGTAAAATTTTTCGCGGATAACTGTAATAAGTGTTGCTTGGTAATATGAATGTGCTTTTGTTGCCAGCTGATGCTATTATTCAGTATTCTGAGGCTATGCTAATATCTATTTTTATCTTCATAGCTTTATAGGAATCCGTCTTGTCCGTTTTGAAGAGAGGTCCGCAACCGAGTCCAAGACGCCTACATTTAGGTCAACCGTATTTAATGAAACGAGTTGAGTACATTTATTTATGTTATATGGTTATTTATCCCTGAAATATGACGAAAAAATTCAAACAAGTGCTGTGAACGTGAATACTTTTAAGAAATCAAATGTATTACTATTACACAGCCCAGTTATAAATAGTGGTTCAACCATAGATTTCCCAATACAGGAGATGGGGCAAGCCGCGTTTTTAAGTGCGACAAATGTAAGCTCAACGAGCATACACTGGCTGCCAGTTTACGCTCTGTGAGACGAGTCAAGACGCACGAATATTAGAAGAAATTACCGTTTGTCCCAAAATGCCATCCTGTGCAATTGTAACGTGCCATCATCGCAATGAATCAGTAAATGTACCAAGAAATATAATAACTTTTCACAGGTAAGAACCAAAAAGAAATTGCGACACTGGGACTGCCTATAAACTGGGCGGCTTGTCCAGTCTAATTGTATATTCGGATGTCTGTGGGTCCAACATTATAATTAGCGCACCGGCTGTGACAAACCCTTATTAATTATAGTATGACATTTCTGCAATGTTATCATTACGGATTTTGGTTTTAAATTAATACTATTAATTGTTGTTCATACAATTTCTATTTTGCTCACATACCAACACAAAGCGAAACAGACTGACAATATAATAGCTATTAATTATCTTTTTGCGTATTTATGATTATCGTAAAGGAATAATAATCCTATTGAATAACAAATTTCATCAAACTATGTAAATACTTAATAAATAAAAGAAGATAATCGAGTCTGGTAGCGTTACCCCTTTGGATGGCTAGACATAAATTCAAAGGGGATTGCATGCAACACACCAACTTTAAAATTCCAAAAAATAATAAAATTACAAGTGCATGGTGTCAGATCTTCGGCAACCTGAGAAGTCCTCCAATCTTTTTGAAATTCCCTTAAAAATCCTCATAACGCTAGGACCGCACTGACCAAGTGCAATGATATTCAGTATATATAAAGGTAGATACGCCATCGGTGCCTCAAAAACGAACCGCCGAAGAGAGTACAGTTTCTACTCTTTTGTTTAGGTAAATGTGTTCAAAATTCGAAATATTTGTATGTGTGCTGTCACTGCATTCGGAACACTTTTTTCGATTGTTTAGTGAGCATATCACGAATCCATACTTTTTTACATCATTGACCAAATCACCAATTGGGACAAATCATCAGATTTCCCCGTGGTATCACCCGCTTTATATTAGATATTCTCCGGCAGTAGAACAACCTTTATTTTCCAAAGTAAAAAGTATTGTCTAAAATAAAAGTAGCCTCACAACATCAGCTTAGAATAGTCCCGTCCAAATCCATCCAGCCAGGTATTCATATGCATGAAAAAAAAAATGCTATTTTAATATTACAAACATACACCCCAATTTATATATATAATAGATTAAGGTACACGTGCTGTTGATCTTATGTATACGTAGTCTCTCTCAGGATCTAGCTGAAGATATAAATTGTACTCAACGTACCTATCCCTTTGTAAACGTGAACTGTCAAAGTCGAGATGACGGTTGCTATCATTTCATATGTGGTACAACGACTGACACAAACCCACAAAGTATCCTATTAAGAGCCCCTCTTCAGTTAGCGTAGTCTAGCGACGTAAAGTATTCTTTAGTGCGATATACGTCATGGCTGGACCCTTCTCATATCCGACGGCAAATTAGAATGTAGCGGAGTGCGAAAGGTCGCCTTTGCACGATGAAGACTAAGCGACGCATGACTAATTTGAAGCTTTGACCAGAAATTATTTCATTACTTCAAAAATTATAACAAAAAGTAATTGTTTATGTCCGTCTTTCGTAAAAGATGTTCATGCACCCACTTTTGTATGTACCTACTGTTTGTGGTAGTAGTCTTAGAGAAATTACGCTGAACGTACAGCGCAATATGTTTCGAAAGCAAAAATGACGTGGTCAAGAGAGCCGGAACGGATTAAAAAGGTAATTTCCGATGGCTCGCCCGCCACTTCCTCGGGGGCACGCACGTGATGTATCGCCCCTCGTTAGTCTGTTTACGGCTAGAACACAGTTGCTTTAATACTAACTAAGCAGTCCTTAATGCAAATAGCTTACCTTGTGGTTTGCCAAGAGTGCTCAAGCGCGATGATTCCAAGGCTCCCGGATTAAAAAAACATGAAAGAGGGAGTTCCGAAGTGAACTTTACCTGATGGTAAATGATATGCCTTTAATTGACATTGGTAGATTTTCAAATTTCAAAATTTCAAATTTCTTATTCAAATTAGGCTTACAAAAAGCACTTATGAACGTCAAAAATATAATAAAAAACAATTAAAAATACTAAACTAAAAATATGAATTTTGAAGGTAGTGTTGAAGGAAATCAATAAATAATTAGTGGTTTGCTGATATTGATAATATCAGCGAACCACTGTCATAAGTTACTGTCTATAATGCCCTGCGCCTCTTATTGGTGTCTTATATATCCAGTAATTTCATATGTTACAGTGATTTCTTACCTATATGTAGAAGTGTGTGCAATAATACAGAACTTATAAGGCACACTGATGTAGCTACTTTTTAGAAGCGTTGAAAACTATATTGACCTATATTTTTTTAAGAAATAATCCATAAATAAATGCGTATAAAAACTAATGACGAACATTACAGTTGTGATGTCGGTACAACATCAGTATTTTTATTTATAGAACCTTCTATGTTAGTCGATATTCTCGTGTCTGGATAATCGTGTCTCTCCGACAAACGGGGGTAAGGTAGCAAAAGATAATTGTGTACCATTTTCCTTTTCGCGAACTTTCTGAATTTGAAGCCCGAGCGTAAAAAACCTTTTGTTCAATTCGCATCCCTTATTTATGTAGAATGTGCCATTAGTTCCGGCGGCTGCCGCTAGAGCGCGCACCGGCGCCCGCAAAAAGTCACCATTGTTTGGCTGTGCATTTTCTTTTATGTACTTGCTGCGCACAGATTCACGGCCATAGATTTATGCTGTATAATAAAACACTATTTAATAGTGGACCAGGTCACCACTGCTACTAAACCAAAATTAACTTTGTTGTTTTCTAAACTGTAACCCCGCCCGTTTCTGTTTGGTTAAAAGAGCTTATTATTTATCACATTTTTTCGGTTTGCTCTTTTGGCAATAATGAATTTCTTCATACACGTCCGATGTCGCTTCTTTTGGATTTATTTTCTCTTTATGGTTCAACCGTACATCATTCACAAACCAAATAAGTCGTATTATTAGACTTCCATTATTAGGGTAGTAAGTCGTAGGAATAATGGAAGTCTTCTGTAGTATGTTTTTGAAATCGCATTTTTATTTTTTATTCGATCACAGCACATTGGAACCATTATAGAAACATTGCCGGAGCGATGTCAAGCCTTGGAAAAAATAACGCTTTAAATACCCTTGTTTTGTCTATACATGTGGTGTTATTTATCATCGGGTAAGAAGTTTGCTTGTTTGGCCTAATAGAAATTATAAAGAAAATTCAAATACTAAGAAAATTCATACTTTAAATTACCATTGTTAATCTTTATTCAACCGTCCAAGTATAAAGCCACTCGTAAATGTGTCGTCTCGACCAATTGCAACCCTAAAATGATAGCACAGAGACAAATTGGATCGGAATTAAAACATTGGAAATACAACTGAGCGGGCGGATCGTTAATCACGCCCGCACAAAAATCAATTAGCCAGTTTTATGAATGGCCGTTCGATTACAGGCGATCCAAACCGCTCCTATTGGCATTACTAATAACCTAGCCGATACTCCGGCGGTTTCGTGTTTGTAATAGAACGTCGCTGGTCTAATTCCTAGCTCGATAGAAACTACTTATAGGTACCTGGTTGTATAAAATCGATCTTATACCCATCAGTATAACATTTATTCCTTTCCAATACTCAAACTTATAGCATTGGTATTTGTTTATGGACGTTATAAATATTCTATTTCTAACGTATACCAAATTTTAAAAATTTCAACGAAGTAAAAAGTCTGTTCTCAACGGATACCAAAACATTACTTTTGGTAAAGTCACACAATTTATTACGCTTTTAATTTTTTTATTATGATCGCAAAAAATTCTAAACTTTAAAGGTTTAATCCTTACAAATTTATTTCATTCCAGCATTTTTTTTGTAAATAAAAGTATTTACAAAAAAAAACATTTATTCATCTGCGAATATTCCTAAATAAACCAATTACAGTGAAACACAATCCCACCAAAAAGACTTCATGTAAAATGTTGCCAGAACGACCATCTAAGGTTAACGCTGTAAAAAATTATCAGGTCCCATGTAGAGCCAAGCTTCTGAATCTACAAGACCTAACTCTACCGACCTTTGCTTCAACAAATTCTACTCAGTTAATATGTACGAGTATGCAAGTAAGGGTTTAATTTTAGTAACGTAGCAGAGGGGATAAATGAGACTTTTCCTCCCACTCGCCCCCCCCTAATTTCGTAGAGATGATATTCTTTCCAATTGTCCTCTCCGACCAGTATAGATGACTGGGTTCGAGTGATTCCTATCACAATCCAGTGTGCGTCAAGGTTAGAACTAGAAAGTACGAGCACTTCTTAAATAACCAAGAGGTTCCACAATCTAAAAGAAACAACACTTTATTTAAATAAATAAATAAATATCCACTGACATTCACACAGCGCCATCTAGCCCCAAGTTAAGCGTTAAGCCTGTATTATGGGTACTAAACAACGGATAAACATACATATATACATTTTTTTTTGTAAATACATACATATTATACATAGAAAACACCCAGACCATTACAAACAGACATGTTCATGCACACAAATGTTTGTACTGCCCGGGGATCGAACCCGGAACCCTTGGTGTTGCAGCCGACCTCTCAACCGCAACACCAAATGGGTCGTCAAAATTATTTTGTAATGATGATTTTGTTTTAATGTTTTGTTTTAGCCAGTTACATTTTCCTTTCGGCATCGCACTGGTTGCTTCCTTCATTGTCCATGGGGGGCAGTATAGCTTAATATAATTTTTCGACCCATCTGGTGTAATGGTTGAGACGTCGGTTATTACACCAAGAGTTCTTTGTTCGATCCCCGGGTATTACAAATATTAAAGTGAATGAACATGTCTGTTTGGATTCGTTTGGGTGTTTTCTATGTATTAATTTATTAAAAAACGTATATAAGCATGTTTATGCGTTGTTAAGTATAGTAGTAGTGGTTTAATAGTAGTATATTACAGACTAATGCTTAAGAAAATGCTTCTTAAGTTTTGGATTATATGTAACGTAGTGTTATAATCCCATAAACTGAAATAGCACACTTAGTTGCGCTCGTTTTACGTTATAACAATGCCAGTTAAAGACTACAATAAGAAAGCACCTTCGAGCTTATTACAATACCTGCTCTTAGCATATAATATTATAGAGTTTCATATCGTGTAGAAACGAGTGTGCGTTTATGAAACCGACTCACTCTAGTGCTATAATTAATTCATTTGCATGTTGCTCTCACCAAAAACTAAACGTCTTAGTCTTTGTTGAGTCTACGATACCTTCGAAGAATACCTACTTTTTAGTTAACATTTCTGCATCAGTAAAGAAAACATTGTAACTGAGTCTGTTTTTAAATAACACACATAAAAGTGACGGAAAGCAGAAAGTAGCTGCCCATTTTTTATATGCTTCGCGCATTAGTCTCTAAAATAACACTTTAATTTATAGGTAATTGTTATCCTGTATTAAAGAAAAAAGTGCAATTAATCGCTTAGATTGAACCTCCTACAAGGCTGAGAAATTTTCCAAATCGCAATAGTCTTTCTTTGCCCTGGACGGCACTATATTCTTAAAACGACTTGATAGTCGATACAAACTTATACTCAGTTCTTCAGATAAATATTCATTTAAGCGTTGCTAGTAGAGACCTCGTCTTAATTCAAGTAAAGCACTCCCATCTCAACATTATTTTGTATCAATGCCCTGCCACTTACAACTTTGCTTGTTGGAAGTATACCTTGTCGGTTGTAGCACATACGGACAGGGGATATCAAAGACAGGGTGAATTTACCAATAGTACATTTAAGCTCACAGACAATTAAAGCTGTATAACTTTAAGCTTAATGAAGCTGGACGTCAGAAGAAAAAAGCATAACGTACTCAAAAAACTGCACATCAGTTGTTGATGATAAAGATAAAGTAACTGCAAAGTCACAATAGAATTCTGGTCAATTTCAGTACCTAAAGTTTCTGCGGGAAAATATCTTGCACAGGTATTAAAGCTAGTATGTTTTAATATTACAAAGAGCTACTACAATTTCATGTATTTGTTTTAATTTAAAACTTTATTCTTATCATTGCATTCTTATATGTTGTATCTTGCCAATAATGTATACGGGAAGTGTTACGTCTACCCGACGACGATATTTGGATATCTCGCAAGGACGTTACAACCGAGGCTCCCTTGCAGTATTATCTAGTTTCCCCTTGCCACTTACGAGTTTGCCCGTTACTTGCCGGCCGACACCGTCATTAGCGCGCTGTAAGTGTTAGGGATTAATTTAGACATGCACCTCTATAAGTTGAGCTTCAGCTTCGACACGGGTTGTTACCCAGATTCCAGGGAATCAAGCCTTCAATTGTTTTAGTTCTTTACTTGTATACATGTAAGCAGTATTTTTTTACCGGAAGGATTAACGTGTCGAATTAAGGACTAATTGGTCAGATGGATATACTAGTTTTGTTTTGACTGGGATCATCTTTCTGGTGCAATGCATGTCATATTCTGTATGCCTCTCCAAACAGCTATATCAGTAGCTAACCTTTGGGCTTCAATAATGAAAATATATGCGATTTATTCTATTTCTTGGGGTTAAGTTGGCGGCTGACGTAATATTTGATGTTTGTACTGAAGTTTTGAAACGCTATATCAATTCTAAAAAGGAAAAACGAAGAAGAGATATCAACATAGCGTGCAAGTTGAAACATTAACTTATAATTCTGTAATACAATATGCTATACTAATCACCTAATCTTTATACCTTTAATTAGTATTGGCAGTTTTTAACTCTTCAAGTACCTAAGTAATTAAAACGAAGTAAGACACTTGCAGGTATAATTTTATCCTTCCTAATATTACGTCGTCCTGACAAATGATAATGCCTAATAGAGGTAGAAAAAGTGTTGGTAATCTTTCTTACTTTCACGAGGCAGCAAAAATACCTGCGGGTGACGCCACTATTAATCTCCCACTGTCAAGGTGGACGGAAGCAAGGCCGCAGTCATAAGCGTGCTCGAGTCCGCTTATGTAACGGTTGTAGGTACTTAAACTATTTACCAGGAAACAATTAACTTTTGCACACGAGTATACGTGGTATTGGAGAACTCGTGTGAAGTCAATTCTTGTTTGAGATGGTAAATAAAATTTTGGAATTCGCCATTGTTTTTTAATATCAAACGTTTCACAACTAAACCAAAAATGCATTTAGCGTTAATTTACACTAATGAATTATTCAAAAAACAGAAGATTATTATCGAAGATTATTGTAACCGATTTAGGTATTTAAATACGTCAGAGAGAATTTATTAAAACTTCAGCCGTTTAGTGCGTAAAGTATTCTTACTAAATTCGTTATACCTATACGAATAATGAAAATTATTTATAAATTTTGTACATGAGCACGATCTTCCCCTTTTTAGGACAGTCTCAAGCCGGCTGCGTCAAACCTTTGGTGGTCAACGATTTTGAAAGTTCATTTAACAAGTTATGTTAAGGGCCGGCAGCGCATCCCTGCGACCTCAGCTGTTGCAAATGTCCATGGGCGGCGGTGACACTTTCCATCAGGTGAACCGCATGCTCGTTTGCCTCCCTATGTTATATAAAAAAAAAACAACAAATTCCTTTCGACAGAAATCCGCGTACAGTTCGCATAGAAATTGCCCAGTCAAAATTTGAAGTGTCGTCCGCTGTACGGTTTCGCGTCGTTAGCTCCCATCGTATATAACGCGAGTGTACAAGCTAAATGAATGCCCTCAGCCGCCCCAGCCGGGCTCAGGTGGTGTTATTTACCGCACTCTCAGTCCCGCAGTCGTGAGCTCGTAAAAACCTTAGCGTTAACTAATGAGCAACACGAGAGGCTCGCATGGAACGCTAACTATCTGTTACAAGCGATTTCTAACAGCAATAATTTAACACGCGCATTTATGAAGACAACGTTTGATACCTTTGGCGACAGTTTTAATCCCACCAAAAACATTCTGTAAAAAATCTAGCCAAGTCTCGATGGAGCTGCTTGATTATCTCTAAAAAGTAATGAAATCAAGACAAAGACGTGCCAAGTCTAAGGTTCCTTACTGCAATTAATTAATTATTATGGTTGATGTTGTGTGACTTGGCCGTTGAAGAGTACACAAGGATACAAAACTAGGTGCTTCATGACACCATTGCACCAATCTGTCGCCAGAACCGCTACCCATTGACGGTACAAATTTGCCACTTGGAAAACGGTGATTCAATAGCCCATCGATTGTAGGCTTGATAAAGCCACTAACGTATAAAGAATGTTCAACGGCCAAGTCACACAACATTAACCATAATAATTAATTAATTGCAGTAAGGAACCTTAGACTTGGCACGTCTTTGTCTTGATTTCATTACTTTTTAGAGATAATCAAGCAGCTCCATCGAGACCTTGGCTAGATTTTTTACAGAATGTTTTTGTGGGATTTTACTTCTTTTTGTAGAAACTTGAAAGGAATATTAACGACCCTATGGGTTGTAATGGTGAAACGTCGGCTACTACACCAGGGTCCGGTTCGATCCCCGGCAGTACCTACAAATATTGTGTGCCACAACATGTCTCTTTGTTTGGTCTAGCGCGCCACTACCGTGCCCCCCGATTTTTGACATCGGATGAAGCGGCCCATCATGTTAAATATATATTGTTTAAAGGGGTATGTCAATCTCTTATAGTTTGGCGGGCTCTTTTGTTATCTAAGCAGGTCACCAGGTACTCCAGATCTTCGATTATCCAAGTTATTATAGTTTTCCTTTCTGTAACTATTAAACCCTGACTCTGTACCAAATTTCAGCTCTGTGAGTTAATGGGAAGTACTAGTTCTATTTGTGATTTTGTTATCTAAGCAGGTCACCAGGTACTCCAGATCTTCGATTTTCGAAGTTTTCATAGTTTTCCCTTTATGTAGCCATTAAACCCTAACTCTGTACCGAATTTCAGCTTTCTGAGTTAATGGGAAGTACTAGTTCTATTTTGATGATCATGAGTGAGTGAGTGAGTGTCTGTCGAAAACTTTGCTTTCGCTTAGCGACGGAACTAAATGACCTACAGACTTGAAATTTTGGATTTAAAGTAAGTTATTATATCTTACTAGATGACGAAAATTTCAGCGCTCTGATATTATCAAAGGGTTCTCAAATCGGGGCCTGAAAATGCGGCGAAATGGATCCTGTAAAGGATGGTACGGCAGTGTTTGCTTCGCGCTCGACTTGGCGGGGGCACTGCCGTGCCCCCCAGATGGCCTAATGGTGGATTATTAATGGATTAAGGGGATCAGTGAATTTCAAGCAATAGCTGATTTAGAATATAAAATTTTTAGGGTTCCTTAGCAAAATGGCAAAAAACGGAACCCTTATTGATTTGTCAAGTCTGTCTGTCTGTCCGTCCGTCCGAATAACACAACTCCTTTTTTCTCCGAAACTATAAGCACTACACTATTCAAACTTTGTAGGTATATGTATTCTGTGAACCACTATTTGGTTTTAATAAGAAACTTGAAAATAAAATCTTTTGGGGTTCCCCACACATTGAACTGAAACTCGTCATTTTTTTTTCATCGCACCCCCACATGTGTGGTAACAATGTGTAGATCTTAAAAATTGGTATTGAGGTTTCTAATATATTTTTTAAATAAATTTAATAGTTTGCGCGAGAGACACTTCCAAGTTGAAAAAAGTGTCCCCCCCTCTAATTTCTAAACTAAGGGGTTGATAAAATCGAAAAAAATATATGATGTACATAACCATAAAATCTAACAACGAAATTTAGTTTGAACGATTTCTGGTGTGTAGTTTTTTTTTATGCGTCATAAACGGTGATCACTATTTTTTCATATTAAAGTTTTAGTTGGTGCCTAAGTAAATAAAAATAATTTTATTTTTGTTCCTTGCCGCTGCGGAACCCTCCACGTGCGAATCCGACTCGCGCTTGGCCAATTCTTTAACCCTTTGACCGCCAACCACGCGCAAGGATAAAATAAAGTAAGCAGAAGATGAAAGCTAAGATTACCTACTGATGAGTATTCAGAAGTAATCTAGAGATCTATTTAAAGTATACAGCACTATATTTCCAGATTCAGAATAAGCTCGTCTTTTTTTCGAAGATGGCTTGTAGGCTTTCCTATAAAACATTCCAATGTCATACAAATTTAAGCTTAAAGGTTTGTTTGAGTTACAAAGGGTTTCAAATTCAGATAAGTCATCCACCAATTTGGTTCTATGGGCTCGGCGGATTCCAGAACAAAGCAATGTTTCAAATTTAAACTATGTGTTACGAACATTGGCTCGATTTTAATTACACCAGGGGTAAATCAATTATTTGAAGACGTATAATTTACATGTCAAATAATAGTAACCCAGGCAGAAAAGCGAAATGTATACATACAAAATATGCAAAACATTAATTGGACTATAAATTAATGATGTACTTTTATTTCGAATAAATTTTAAGTCAAATTCAAGTCGAACGACTTGAATGCCAGAAGTGCCACGCCAAAATTGAATTGAACGCCAAAATTGAATGCCAGACGAGTGCCAGAACTGGCATTTGTTTTTGTATGAGACTTTCACCAATTTTCTGAATTAGGCCTATTATATCCGGGTACGGTAGGCTCGTGGCCCTTTGTGGGACGTTTAATGTGCTGATGATGATGAATAAGTACTTAAGAAAAAAGTAAACCCTAAAAAGACTGCCTAGCAACTTAATAAAAGAACTGAAATCATCATCATCATGTAGAGCCAAGCTTCTGAATCTACACACCTGAACTCTACCGACCCCAACTTCACCATATTCTAGATTTCAGTAAATATGAAAGGCTTCGTCGTTTTGTTACCGTCGTACACAAAGAACTTTTTATATTATTGGTAAATTACAAAACTCTGTAACCAAAGATAGAAAAAGTTTAAAATAGTGTCTATCGAGTTTCTTGCCGGTACTTCTCGAAGATCCTACTTATTCAGAACCGGTGGTAGAGTCATAAATAATATAATAATACCAATTTGACGGTTCAAAAGTATCGGTAAGAGATATTTTTTGAATAAAGATATTTTGAGTTTTAGTTTTGAGTTGGCTTCTAGATCTGCCAAAGCCAAAGTCAAAGTCAAGAAGACTTTGACTTAACGCACTTCGATTTAATCCTAAAACTCATTGATCATTGAAGGATATACTATTTTATACACAGCGAATCGATGTTATTAAACATACATGTTTATCCATGCATTTCATACTAGTGAATCGTGTGGGCTATATTAACGCACAAAGTCGTTTGTACTCAGTAATTAGTATGATTTAAATGCAAATGCACCAAACAGCCGATTGTCTAGAACCATTCGACGTTGATGATATAACGTGAACTCATAGCGTATCCACGTCAATGCCGCTCATGTGACAGTTAAATTATTCTTAGGCTGAAAGCCATCTGTGCTTGTGAGGTAAAGGATATTCCGGCATGCAAAACTTGTCAGTTTGAAAGCTACATTATTGTATCTACAAGTGTAAGTCAAACCTACCTTACTTACATACCTACGGTTTCATAAGGTTTGAAATAGGAATATGGGTGAATATTATATAAATAAATATCCATGGAAATACACACAGCGTCATCTAGCTCCAAACTAAGCATTAGCCTGCAATATGGGTTGTAAACATCGGATAAACATACTTTTTTTGTGAATACATACTCGTATTATACACAGAAACTCCCTGCCCAATACAAACATACTTGTTCATGCATATTAATGTTTGTACTGCCTGGGATAGAACCCGGAACTCTTGGTGTAGTCGCCGATGATGTCTCATCCATTGCACAAAATGGGTCGTCATATTGACTAGCGTGTTTGACGATCGTATGCATTAAAAACTATCGCAAGTTGGCTGTCTGATGGGGGACCGTTAAATATGTTTAAGTCCCCACGACTTCTAAGTCCTACAATTCCTACAATTAAAGAAGTTGTTAACACCCACCTCTCCATAGCATAGCCATATAAATCTGTAGGAAGATCGACAATGTAAAGTTATTGGCTACATGTTGATGATAAAGAAAGTTAATCGTGTGTTTAGTTAATAAAAAAAATTTGCATCGTATTTGACTATGATTGTGTTCATTTAATGTACACTACAAAAGCCGAAAACCTTCCCCTTAAAACATCGCCTAAAATACAAGTCCTATTTTCTAAATAAGTACTACACGTATCAAACTTTTATGTTGTTATGAAAATAAAACTGAATATTTGATTCTTATTATATAAAGGCCTTTGAGACTAATTAGGTGTGGACCTGTACTTTCTGAGGGTGGTTTATTAACACGGGAGAAATAACCAAGACACGATTACAGCTTGATCACGGTTGGATGAGTCCGTAGTTAGAGCTTGTCATCAATACTCTTTGCTTGTCATGGTGTCGATCGCTACTGAACAACTTCGCTTCACGATCCTTTCGCGCCTCGCTTTCCGTGCGTACGAGTATTAGAATCAGTCCTCATCAATTGAGTTAAACTCCATTGAATGAAACATATTGATCAATTTATTTGTTAAGGTAGGCGTGAACCTTCGCAAATAATTTGATAATAATATAACATCCTTCATATGGGCATAGATCTGATACATATATAGTTCATTCATCAGATTCCCACATCAAGTCACCACAAGCCTCCTTTCGCAGTTCGATATATACAACACTTGGCAAGACGTGGTCTTGCCAAGAGATTTGTATGTAGGTACGTTTAATTGATTTATACGTGGTTCCATACGGTAGGTACATTTTAGTCAACTATTTATGTGACTAATTGACTAAAATACACCTTCCGTGGAGAACCACGCAGAAACGCGGCGCAAGAAGCGTCCGCCCCAATTGGTTGCGCCCAGGCGGTTATCAATTACCCCCTAAGCTGGCGTCGTTATTTGCGCTATCCCCGAATATTTGTTCTCCATTAGGCACATTAATTAGTACCAACGGTCTGACGGACCCTTAAACTCGCTCGGCTGATTCGATTCAGACCGAAATACTTTATTGGCTTTTGAAAATATTCCAAAGATAAATAATGGGATTATGCCGTACCGCCGCCAAACATCACGTCGACGAGTCAATCTTTAATTTGAATTTCGTCGGTTTACTTAGAGTTTGACAGGTTTTGGAAAATGGGATCGATAAGAAAGTTGCGGCTTGGTATAATTTATTGCTGCTACAAATGTATACATTTGTACCTCTACGAGTACATTGTGTTTATGTATTGAAGCTTGTTAGCATTTCATGCTTTCAGTAGAATATAATTGGACTTGGGAGCGGCTTTGATCTCGTCGTGATGTCTATGGGGAATGGTGTTTCCTTTAGCCGGTATTCATGAATTATCTAATAATTTTGTGGAAAATTTTATTAAAGGTTTGGTACTTTACAGCACGTGTATACGACTAAATACTTAATTAGATTCGTGATTATACGAGCATAATATTTTACCCCATTTATTGCTACATCAATTTATTGTACTGAGGCAATTAGAATAGTCTGGTTTCATTGTGGTATTCCACCAGAAAATCAAATCAGCCTGTAACGGCCCATAGCATGGCTTCCACACAGCATGGGTATAGGCCCAATGTAAATTAGTGGGTGGTAATGACTACCATACCAAGTATATAGTAGCCAAGACCAACGCCTCTACATGACTTTCAAAGCACGGAGAGATATGAGATAATAACACGGATTTAAAACTAACCTTTTTAGTTTGTAAATCTGTGGAGAATAACGCGATAGTTGATTGTACGATCGTTAACTGTATATTTTACAAAACCAGGCTTAGCCAGTCCCTGTTCGTGCTTCGTCTTTAAGATAAAACTTCATTTTGTTTCCCCATTTTCATTTACAAGTTGATTGGTCAAGGTTTTTTTGTATACCAATTTGTTGCATTATTTATTTTCTGATTTCATGATATTTCGGTTTTGGAAGCGATTACATTTTGTTAAATGTTACGTTACATAGCTGTAAAAATAATAAAATCTTTATTTCACCACGAACGTCATTAAATTTTACAAACAGTTGCAATAAGTATTTGGCTCATTTTTAATAACTGTGACCCATTTGTGGCATTGCTACTGTACCCGGTTTATAAACCTGTATTTCAGCATCAGCGCCTTAGACGCTCCTCATAACTGACCTAACATTTTCTTTGAAAGAAAACCGAAATATGTAGATCAACATTTGGATTGATTTATACCTCCAACGGAACACGGTTTCCATGGACAACACACAAAAGCGTCAGGCAAGCATAAGCCTGAAGAGCCGAAACTAATAACAAGATGTCAGTGCGTGCTGCGCTCAAAGGTGATATTGGAATACCGTTTATTGTTGTAATAGGATAATGGCAGACGACAGTTCCATAATGATTAAAGATATGTGGAGTACTCGGTACGGGCTAAGCAGTAATTAAGGGATATTAATACAACGGTGGAGGCGCGCTGAACGTTGGTATTCCGTTATTGCGGGCGGTGATCGTTCAACTAATGTGGAATATTTGGGATGGCATGCGATCATTATGTTCGCTTATTTTTCTGTTCATTCTTTATATTGTACCTGAGGAAGGCAATGTAAGACTGTGTAAGTAAAACTTAACTAATCATTATGACGAAACCTTAGTTTAACAATAAACTAAATAGATGCAGAATCTGAAGAAACATCAACCAAAAAATGTCCGAGCTCCATGTAAAATTATTCATGTAAATTTGGACCTTAACGCGTCATACTTATATTTTTTATAAGGCACATCAACAATGCAAACACAAACATTTGTAAAATATACATAAATGACAACGTGACAAATGACAACAATGACAACGTTATAGGCAGTTTGATGTAAATTTAATATTTTACAGTTATATTATAATTATATTGGTTTATGTTATCGTGTATACATATTGTGTGTAAAAGTTGTTTTTCCAACTTGTTAACTAAATATCCTTACCAAAATTACTCCTCATTTAGTAATCCATAGCAAATTCTGGCTTTACAACTGTTAAGACTTTTCAAAACAAACTATGCTGCGACTAAGATCCGCCCGCATAGCCGCTTCATTAACCGACCGTAGTCACGTAATGATTTCAATCATAAATCTTCAAATTCCAAGTAACTACAAACCGGGTAAGAAATTTGCATAGGTCACTAGTACCGCCCCAAGCGTCCCCTGAATTAAGGGCATTCCTTTGAACAAATGAAGCGAGCATAAAAAATCCAATGTACAAAATAACGGTCGGGCCACTTCTGACCCGGCCGTAATGCTGATCAAACACTTCAAAACCATTCCGATTACACGCCGCGCCATAAATAACCTTCGGAGAGCCCGTAAATTTACTCAGTTCTGGTAAATACGGATTACGGAGCCGCTGAAACTGAGGGGAATAGACTATCTAGAACGTTCGGTGGCTGATCAGCCGTTTGTGGGATTACTCACATGAGCTCTGTCACAGTTGCGGCCAAGGTTATGAGTTGATTTTTTTGAGCTTGATAGCAACATCGCTTGCAAGGGATTTGGTCTTTGTATTTTCATTACCTCAAATTGTTTTTTATTATTTGTAAGATGAACTCGAAATGTTCCCACATGATATTTGAATGTGTCAAAGTATTGAGAAAGTTTTAGTAATTCAATTCAAATGAACATTCCTTTAGTATCCTTTAGTATGCTTGCTTCCGACGATAATAAATTAAAAGATTATAAACGATGAAGGCGGCATCGCCATCTTGATCAATAGAGTGGTGTGATCTCTGCTTTACCTTAAGATAAGGGTACTGAATGTATTTTGTATAAAAGTTGGCAACTCAATGAGTTTGTGACAATAAAAAAATTGGCCAAGCGGGAGTGGTTTCCGCAGCAGCAAGTAACATAAAATTATTTGTATTTACTTAGGCACCTACTACAGCTTTAATATGAAAAATGAGTGGTTCGCCGTTTATGACGTTTAAAAAAACTACACACCAGAAATTGTTTAAACTAAATTACGTTGTTAGATTTTATGGATATCATACAAATTGTTCGATTTTATCAACCCCATAGTTCAGAAATTAGAGGAGGATTTATAAAAAAATGATGATAGAATCCTCAATGCCATTTGGCTACGGAACCCTAGATATGATTTGAAAAATTTCATACTATTGTGAATGTTTTGGTATATTCTGTTGAAAAACACTTAGAACAAGACACTATTTATCATACTGGAATTAAAATAATATTCGAGATTGAACATAATGTAATCTGTGCCACTGTATTGTTTATATGAAAATCTTCTATAAGGAACTGACCACGCGGACCGAAAGAAAATTGGTGGACTATCATCTTTCAAGATAGAAGCCGGGACCAATCGTTTGCATGTCTTCAAAGCACTTGAGAGGTAAATTTTTGTTCACCCATATAATGATTAACCTTTCCAATAGTTGCTGGCTTATCGAACGCTTGAAATTGTTAACTGAACGGGCTAAACGCCAAGCTATCGAGTTTTCCCCAAGGTTCTAAAGTAAGCAACATTTATACACGCTGAAAACATAAAACATCGGCTAATCAATAAGAGCAGGAAATCGAAAAAGAACTTAATTTCCTCGGCAAATCAAGACGTCGTCTGAACTTAACAAGGGAAGTGCTTGCTCAATCCCGTAAAATTTCCGATAGGTATTACTTATTTTATGTTAACAGTATTGTCATAAGTGTGTTCTTGATTAATTAAAATATAAAGTAGGTACAATTAGCAATGTTTATACATAATCAATAAAAAAATAAAACGTATTTAAGCTAAGTGGACCCATTTTACTAATTGAACAAAACAATAATAAAATTATATTCTTCAAAGATTGATCGATTAACTACAATAAATGTGACTATAAATCATAAGTGATACTCGTAAAAACCAACGACTTTCCAAGTACTAAATATTAGTTGATTTCAAAATTGTGTATGTTTTGTTGTGACTTCAATGTTGTGTCTTCTCGGCAAAATTCGATATTTTAGATAAATGTTAACTTTGGAAATCTGAAGAATATAATTTTGTTCAATATCTTATATACTAATCAATCGTTGGTGTACTTGGAGTAAGATCCTGAAATTCATTTCATCAATGACTTTATCGCAATGTTTAGTTTTCGCGAATACTCTTCGACTCTATGAATAATTTTGCTTGCGGGCAAAGTCAGGCATTTTCAGGAAAGTCGGCCTTTAGTTTTACTATTATCAAACAAAATTGCTCATGTAGCTGATCCATAGGACTTTTATACGACCGGCTTTCCCACTATAAGTTAACAATTGCAAACACAAATCACCGATAGGAAATAGTCCTCTTAGACTTCAGGTTGGCTGTTTTCATTATCTTTAAAACAGAACAAACAATACTTAATAGGTAACCAAAAAGTTCAAACGAGTATTCTATGATAGATATCTCATAGATAACAACTAACCTTGTCCGTATAATTCTACGATTACAGTCTGAAATATCTAGATGAAAACCATAGGTATACCTCTTATCTGCTTCTTTTGTAGTACCTAAGCATGATACAGTTTCAGGTGTTTTTCATGCCTATCTGCCAAATGAATGGAGCATAAATATCGATTACTCGGATCTGACAGACGAGCGAGTAGCCCAAAGGGCCGTCGGTACCCCAATAAATAAAATGGTAAAAATCGCCAGTGGGACGAAAGCCTTCCAGGGAATACAGGTCGGGCCAGGAAATATCTATTACATAGGGAATTGTCCCCTTTGCCGATAAGGGCCGCAAAACCTATAAGGAGTAACCACTGCTATGATGTTAACAAGACATGATTGGCTACTGTTGGCCGATCTTAACAACTTAACAACAACAGACATCCAGACTAAATATATATTTGAAATTCAGCGCATATCTTGAACAGTTACATTGAATTTAACGGGACTTTCAATGTCCAAATAGCTGTGTTATAATAACTAAGCTCCTTTTATTTTCAAGCGGATGATGTCATGGACTCACGGCACAAAAAGTTCAAATAAACCAAATATGATCGTCAGTCTGTAAAACATTTTTATTTTATTGTATCAATACAACCGATTCTTTACTAAAATGGTTGCAACACTAACACAGGATCAGACTAAAGTCAAACGTAACCGTTGCACAGTAGATTTGATACTGACAAATTACGCGATTCGTTTCATGTGTCTGCTAAATAGAAACATTTCTATTGGATCTAAATTAGTTTTATTATATTTTACAAGTATATTTCATTCAACGTCTATTTAGTAAGTGGTTCAATACCATTTTAAGAATTACTTGTGTGCGTGTTTTTTATGGAGATTGATGATCGTGCGAGCCAAGTAACTGATACGATAACTGTATCGTCACCAAAAATCTCGGGTGATGGGCGCAGTGGGGCATTGATGGAGAATAATAACTGTTCAATGACGCTCTGTCATGGTCAGGCGTAATATTTACCATACGGTGGGCGTACTGACCGTCATGTACACTTTGGAACATAAAAATAACACCCAGCGGTTGCCGTAAGAGGCGGCTTAAGAATAAAATAAGCGCAAGGTGAGATGTAATGATAAAAAATACAGTTAACCTTTTAAAGGTACTGCAATATGCAACCCTCCAGCAATCATTTGCAATCTCCTCGCTTGACGTCATTTTTATGTGACAAAGTGTACAGGACGGTCAGGACGCTCATCTGATGGTAAGTGATACGCCCGACCATGAAGAGAGGCATTGATTGAGAACAACAACTGATAGACAGTTTATTATTCTCCATTCATGCCATACTGCACCCGTCACCCGAGACAACAGACGCAAATACTTTACATAGAAAACACCCAGACCAAAATCATGCACACAAATGTTTGTTTGTGGGGATCGAACTCAGAACCCTTGGTGTAGAAGTCAACGTCCCAACCAATAACATAATATGGGTTGTCTTTAGTATCGCACTAACAAGCTTCTCAAACTTTTGCCTACATTAACACCTCAATGGCTCAAATAATGATGTAATTAGCGTAGTTATTGTACTGTAACAATGCGCGCATACTTAGTAGTCATGTCTGACAATTGTCATTATGTCGTTAATTGTACACAATGATTAACGTTATAACGTAAGATGTGACGTGTTGCGATTCGAGATGTTATGCTAAACCGCTGTTAAACTATTTAATTATGGTAACTTTCAGCAACGATAATATAATACCGTTATTTACTTGGGCAATGTCATTAAATATTCATATTATACCGTCTGCAATAACTGTGTTATAAATACGAGCAGAAATGGGAATTGTAAATGTAATTTTAGCAGTTTATTGTTATTGTTACCTCAGTGCGATTCGTTATAATGAATTTGGTTCGCCTTTAATTGAAGCCTTATGGTGACCTAGGTTATATAATCCATTTGAATACTCGTATTTTCATAGACTCTTTATTGTACCAAACACCGCAATAAAAACCAATGAACAGTAAAAATATTTAACTTTTTTCTAATAAGGAATCTCAACAAGAAAATTATGTGCTATAAGTAAATAATATAGAGTAGAGACCGTGTCTTGGTAAGCGTAGCGTAGGACGCCCTCCGGCCCGATGGACCGACGACTTGCGAAAGGTCGTGGAGGCTGGATGAGAAACCAGTGCACCGGGCGCATAATGGGAGAGACCTATGTCCAGCTGTGTGGACTGTGATAGGTTGAAAATAAGAAAATAATATAGGTAGTACGATGTATGACAGATGCCGGTTTGCGTCAAAGTTTTTGCGGGACGCATTTGTTTAGTAGTGAACTTTATAGGCTGTTAATATTAAATATGCTATTTTACTTCTGGTGTTAGTCACTTTTTGAGATTATTGATAATTTTAAGGCGATGGTTGCTATTGTTTTCTAGGTAGGCTGCCTACTAAGTGTTATTTTGTTATAAAAGTTCCCGATAAAACATTTTACAAAATATTCGCGTTAAATAAAAAATAAAATAAATAAATGGTGAAATACAGTTATCAGTTCCACGCTTCTCTATAAGCTAAACTCCCACGGTAAGTAGAGAATGTCAATCCTTATAAAGGAAGCCTTGGGCATAATTTTTTTTAAAGTACCTAAACAGTTACAGCTCAGCTAATGCCAAGATACTTAACTAGTTGTCATGGCCCTGAATTTCAGATGTTTAGAATATTGTTGAAATCGGATTTGTATTAAAAATGTCATGTTCAAGTCCTTTATTTAGTATAGGTTATTATAAAGTTGTCTTATGAGAACGGTTAATTTATATCTGTGTAGGATAAAAGGATTATCATGACCTAGTTTTTTAATTAAGTTTACTCATTAAAGTACATAGCTGGACGCTTTGGAGAATTATTAGAAAAAAAAGACAATATAAGACTGAAAGGAAATAATTAACTTGTATAAATTTAAAATATTACAAGAACATTCGACAAAAGTCTGTTGCCTTTTTAATGACAAGCATTGTATCTAATTCGTCACGTTTCCAGTTTCAATACGAGTATATACGCCATTCGCATCAGAGCCCAAACGGCTGTGGTGAAATTTTATACATCATTTGATAGGCATTCACAAAAGAGTCGCCCCTCCTTTGTAATTAGGTATCTATAGAGGCTAGCCGCCCTGTGACATTGTGTCGCCATTTTTAAACATTGCCGCATTCAACGTCTTTATGTGATGAATTTATTTAATGTTACGCCATTTGCTTTTGGCTGCTGGCTTAGACCTCCCCTGTCTTTGATACGGTTTTGGCCAGTGTGTGTGGGAACTTCACCGGATCTTCGTTTGTTGTCCACAGGAACGCATCCTCGGGCCAGTAAGGGGGTCGAATCACTTAGAGTACGCCAGGACCTTTTATGTCTTTTAATAACAGCAACCTTTAGTAACACATCTTGTTTATTCATTTTCGGCCGCATTATTGCTTAACATCAGGTGAGATGGCGGCCAAATGTCTAATCTAGTAAAAAAGTTACAATAAAATGGTTACACTTAGTGTAACTACTGGCTAGAGTTACCAGAGGCGGCACACTCAAAAGCGCTCATAAGTCAGTCGTTTGTTACCGAATGGCAACGGCTATGGGACACATCGGAGAGATGTGACGGTTCGACACAAGGCAACTTGGGTAGAGCCGGACTATGAAATCTCACAGATCTTGTCGGCTATAGCGCTTTTAGGGATAGGCTGCAACGTATGATCCTGGCGGACACGGGCTCCTGCGAGGCGACAAGGTTAATATGAATTGGAATATAGCTCGCTTGGATTATATAGAGTATTTACTAAGGTACTGATAAATATTTGAAGTACCCTAGTAAAGCAAGTACCCAATCGAAGTCTAGTGAAGGCCGAGCTCATCTCGAAGCGTCTCGTCGGTTAAATTAATTATCCCGGCGCTAATTGCGGCGTCACATATTAAAAACGTACCTATAAATATTTTGTCGAAGAGCATGAAATTACGGGCTAATTAAAATTGCGAGACAGATGTAGGGCAGTGCACTCGTGTATTGACATATTACGAACTCGTTGGTTCATTGGATGTGTATGTGTTTTATTCTATGATGGTGTGTATGAATTGTGTTTGGTTGTTAAAGTGACTTAGGTATTTTGTGTGTGTCAATTAGACAAAAGTTAGTAAGGTTAGTGCAGTAGCCTTAGGGGCCGTCCATTAATCACGTGATCTTTTTTTCGCATTTTTAAGGCCCCCCTCCCCCTTGGTGATACGTAGTGAGGTTTAAGTCTACCCCTCCCCTCCCTTCCCTTCCCAACATCACGTATATCTTTAATACCTACAAAGAATTTTATGATTTTCAAAATATTACCTTTAAATACAGGTATAAACTATAATTTTATTTTATTCTGAAATTAAGGACCATGATACAAATGTCTACACTAGGTAAATACACGTGATATCTTACTACACCCCCCCTCCCCCTTGTGTTATTTTCGTGATTTTTATAAAACCCCTCCTCCTCTTTCAAGCCTCACGTGATTAATGGACAACCCCATAGATCAACAATGAATTAACTAGATGTACAATCAAGAAATCCGAGTCCAAAAAATGTCCGAGCCGCGTGTCACATATTACGTAGTTATTGTTATATTTGGAACATAATATTGTACATTGAAATTTTGATCTTGACGCGTCGTAGAAAGAGTACAAAATCAAAAGCATGATCACACTACTATGTCATTATGACATGCCCAAGTGACGACATGGGCAGACTTTGCCGCGAACACTTTTTAAGTGAGATAGTGCATCGAGTTAGCTATTTTTTTTTATTGAAGGACGTAACGAAATAAGTATTAGTAACGTGGTCTCAGTGTAGTTCAGATCGCTATTTAATTTCATCCGCAGACATAAAAGCAACATTATTCTTATACCTATAGAAGAAGTTTAGCGATCGGTTCCACAGTCCTTAGCAAGTTCTTAATGATATACTATTACTTTGATATTATATATCGCTCCACAAAGTCAATCCATTAAACGCCATGATTCGTAGTATAAGTTTGTGGAAGGGCGCTATCCTGCTAACCAACATTAGATAATGCTCTTTACACTCTTTGGGGCTTTGTTTCAAGTTTCCGACATTTAGCGGTTTCTGCTTTCATGGTGAAACGGAGTTAGTTTTAAACGAGTCGAAAACTTTTTTTAAGTCGGTTAAAGCTATCGACATCATTGGCGCTATATAAGTAGACGTATGTCGCTTGGGCCCTAATTCCCAAAATTTTCAAAATGCACCAATTGATTTTGATTTTGATTAAAATAATTATAATGCTACCAAAATGGTCGCCACTCAGCTAATGCCAAGACAGTTTTGTCAAGACGCTGCTTTGCAGTGGAACCATAACTGGTATTCTACTATTTTATAATACCATAGAGCGTCAGTGGCTCATTGGTGTGGACTGTTGCCGTCTGATCTGGAGATCCTGGAGCGTATAGGTTCAAATTTCGTCACGTACCAATGTAGTTTTGAAAGATTTATGTACGTTTATTCGTCGCTCTTACGGTGAAGGAAAACATCGTGAAGTAACCTGCGCACGCGAAGAGATTCAAGGGTTGTGCGTGAAGTCAGGCAATCTTTATTGGAAGGCTCGTGCCTCGGTGGGGACGTTTGTAAACTGATGATGAAATAATACCATTATCATTTTCCAATGACATGTCAAGGGCTAATTATTGTGACTCAATTTTTGGTAGAAGTTCTAAATTGGTATTTTACTAATTATTTGACGTTCATTTCACAGTTGATATAATGGTTTATGTACCTATTGATATACATTGAAATTAGCGGAATTAGCGCCCGGTTAGTAAATAAGCGCAGCGTAGGACCGACGACTTGCGAAAGGTCGCTGGTGGAGCCTCAATGAGGCAAATGGATAGCCGAGATATCTGGTGCGTAAAGAGGGAAGCCTGTGTGATGCTGTTTTCAACTATTTGTTGAAGATATATTTACTTTAATTTTTATACAGGTTAGTTATTCATAAAAAATTACAACAACTTAATATTCCGTTCATGAATCCCTTTAATCCAGGCAAACCTATCAGCTCGAGATCAAGACGTCATTAGCATAACAATATGAACTGTTTATTACTACAAAATGTAACCTGCGATCATTTGTCAACGTTGAATTTGAATTAATTATTGTTGTTTTAGTATAGTTAATGCGACCGCATCTATGCCTAGGTGATGTTAATTAATCACTGTGTTTACGTCGCGTCGCTTTCTGACGGGCGGACTTATCACAAGAGCCTGATTAAAAACGCACGCTCGGCTGAAGTTATGCAGAGTTTTTGTAAATGTAATTAAATAAACGGGGCAAATGGAACGCTCACCTTCTTAGTCGATATGGATTATACTAAATATGATTATGCGATCAATATTAGGCCACAAGGGTGTCGCGGCCCACTTGGACGTCACGCATAATCTCGAATCTCTTCGCAGGCGTGCGCAGCTTCTTCACGATTTTCTTCACCGTAAGAGCGTCGGATACACATTGGTACGTGGGATTTGAACCTCAGCCCTTCCGTAGGACGGCAACAGTCCACACCATTGCGCCACTGACGCTCGCACCGGCACATATTGTATTTACTAAATATTTTTTGTTTGTACTGACTGCACTGGGGTTGAACCTGTAACCTGGAAGACGACTTCTTTACTCACGATCGCGACTAACAGGCTCTCATGTTATTTACGTATATAATAATTAGTCCTGTTGGTTTTCCATGCTATTTATGTAAATGAGTATATAATAATTAATAAAGTTACTCTCGAGTAATATTTAATAAATTATACCTACATACAAAGACATATTATTACCTATGGCTTTTAGAAACTATATATTCACGTCTTGTATATAGTTACTTGAATTTCACACAATTAAACTCGGTACCATCTGTGTCAAGTTTCATGGCTGTTTAGGAGGTCTTCATGTAAAGTGATGACAATACAACTTGTAGCTACTTCAAAGGTGGTTCATATATCTAAGCAAGTAAACAACGATAAGTACACCGATAATTGCAGTTATACATGTGTAGTTAATATACGTGTTAAACATAAGTTTTGTTTATAAGTAATACTAGCTCACGGTGTTACCCGCGGTAAAATATATTTTCCCGTATCCAAGGTTATGTCCCATGGATGGGCAGAGGGCATCCACAGCGCTCCGTCATTCTGCTCGGTCTTGAGCTTCACGCTTCATTTCACTCCATAAAGTCCACTCCAGCTGACGTAAAGAAGTAGCAAATATATACAGTCCCATACGTTCGTCTTAATAATATAAGTCTGATTTATCATTAAAGATCATTATTGATTATATCTGTCAACCAGCACCCTATGTGCTGGTTATCAGATTAACAGGTTTACACTTTTAGGATTTAATTTAAAGCACTAAAGTACAGACTATAACACGGAGTGGGCTATAGCCTTCATATAAAATGCCCTATTGACCTACAAAAAATTAAGCTTATTTGAAGATTTGCTTAACAGTCTAAATCAGAAAAAAAAGTCAAGAATTTCCTGTATGGTAAAAGAGAATAACCTTGTTCAATAGATATAGTAATATTTAGTAGCCTGAGGAAAAACCTAACTTAACAAAAAGAAAGATTTTCTTGGTGCGACTTGGAGTATAACTTAGTTGTCTGCCTAAAAGTCCACCTTCCTGGGATTTATCAAAAACGCGTTCACCCGCGCACTGTATTGAAATTTAAATTAATTTCTTCCTTGATAGGGGCTTTTATCATGGACATTGAAGTGTTTCAACAGAGCTAATTGCATTAAAACGGTATTTAACGGGCGATTATCTTGGTACAGTCGCACGGAGCTACTTAACCTACATCCAGCACTGTTGGCCCGGGACGAGCTGGGAACATGCCAGGTGTACGTGATACCTAATTAAATCTACACTTTTTCATAATTCATACACTGCACTGCGTAACTACCTCCGTAGTCTAGTATTTGAGCGTTAGATTTGATCGCTGCTGAGGTCTTGAGTATAAACCCCATGGAAAAACCGAATTGTGCAAGTTATATTATACGATTTTTTCCAGTTTGGTTAGGAAATTGCAGACAAATCATCAGATAATCCGAAAAGAAAGATGATTCCTTGGTTCGGAGCGCACCTTAAGCTGTCCGTCTCGGCTACAGTCTTAGGTTAGGCGTAAACACCCTCCATGTTGTGAAAAGAAGCAATCTCCCATGGCTATGCAGTGTGGGAAAGATTGCGGCCTACAGAAAGACGTTATAGGCTGACGATGACACTTTTTTGTGTTTCCGGACAGATACGACTTGCAGACCTTCAAAAAGAGCGTACTCTTGCTTAAAAAGCCGGCAACGCATTTTGTAGCTCCTTTGGTGTTGCAAATGTCCATGGGCGACAGTATTCACTTTCCATCAGTGATCTGTCTGCTCGCTCATCATATTATAAAAAAAAACTCACTTCGTCAGAAGGTTCAAAATATGTACAGATGGGAAACAAGGAAATATTTACTTTGATCGCCGTCAAAATATTTCCGACATGACAGTTTGCTTATTTGTGGTGAGATCCCGATATAACATATAAAAATAACGCAGAGCAGAAAGAGTTAAAGCGAAGCTTGTTTTTTCCTTGTGAGATACAAACATATTGCCGACTGTTATGTTATTTGGTCCGTGGAGAAGTTGGCGTCGAATAAATCAAAGGGAAACGGAACAATTTCACGATTGATTCGTGTTGCGTGTTCGTAAAGGAGGATTCGAGATTTATTACATCAATATATTGAAATCAGTAAGCATGAGTCCATACGGTATTTGCTTCCACGTACACGCCTTAGCAATTGGAGATTTCTGGCAATATTCCGGAATAGAGAATGTTAATTTCCTTGATTAAAATGTCACACATAGTGGCCAACTTGTGTACGGGTATAGATTGTCGTACAAGACTAAGTAGTTAAATGTTTCTGTTTCTGTTTATACTTAACATGATGTGTATTTAATTAAATTATAAAAATTCTGAATATAAACAACTAAATAAATACTTAGATACTGGTACATAAATACTGTTTCGGCAATCAAATCAAATCTCAACAGTGTTTTAAATTTAATTATATCAATGTTGAACTTATAATAATATGTATAAAAACACTATAACACTAACTAGCTGAGGTTCGTACCTGATTGGCTACTGAGTTCTGTTTTATGTGTTTTTGTATTATTAATTCGTGATTTTGTGCAATAAATGTTTTCTTCTTTCTTTCTAACATCAATGTTGAAATAGGCACATTTGTGGTGGACGACCTGTACCTAGTACCTGGTGGTAAGCGATACGCCTGACCATGACAAATGCAGTGTTGAAGAAAGTTAATAACAGTAAGTAGTGATTATTTTATGCGGACATTGCCCTGCGCCCGTCAACCGAGACGATAGATTATAGGTCTCTCATCTTCGATCATAGGATGACAGAATAATAACTATATCAGTTGTGGGTATCCTTAAATGCCGCTTTGTCATGGTCGGGCGTATCACTTACCACCAGGCGAGTCTTGACCGTCCCATACACTTATAACATAAAAAAACAGTAAAAATATTATTGACTGGGATTTGGAACTAAACATAGATTTTGATGATAACTTGTAATTAAGAAGTCAGTACCTACCAAGAATGTTGCAACACCCTCTTACTACCTATATCAAATCACTAACAATATTGGATGTTAATTACAACAGATATTCAGTGATAATTAACTATTAACATCAGTTGCCAGGTAGGTTAATAATATCCGTCCCATATATTATACCAACCAGTACCAGTATAGTTAGTTTATCAACTCAATATGTAACGTCTCCAATTTCATTTACACATCTATAAATATAAAATTTGAGTATTTGTTTGTAATATTGAATTAACAATTTTTTTCTTCGTGCATATGAATTTATATACGGCACATATGCCAAAATAGCAAGAGTTTAAATAATAAGAATAGGAATAGTAATAATATAGGATGGTGGTTAGTATTTTAATCTGCCGTTTCATAAGGAAATCAATTTAACAGGCTAAAATTTAGTTATTGCAATACGGAGACCCTCAACATTAATCCTGACACGGTAAGCATAAGTTAACACGTGACACAACTTATGATTTTGCCTCTATATAGTAAAATATATGGGAATTTGAAATTTTGCGGTTACTTGCTTTACCGGGGCGGTTTAACTTAACAAGATTCTATAAATTATTGTAAGAGAATATCTAGCGGTTCGTTTCACGCATTGTCTATGTACACAGCCCTTCGAGTCAAGTTAATTAACTTAGTTGCAAGTACTTTTGAAATGGGCCTTCTAATTAAAACTTTAATTAATATACGCGATACGTCACGTGTGGTAATACTTTGAAGATGAGGATGGCAAATTATTATTTTGAGTCCTGTATTTGTTTGTGGAAAATAAAACCATTTATTATATTTAAATCGGAAGTGGATTAATGGATTTCTGCAAATTAAGTGTGCAATGAATCTCCAGCTGTCCCAAGACAACTGTATAGTGGAACAATAATAAATAAAATATCTGCACTATATAAGCAAGGAGCTTACTATGGTAACTAAAGAACGGGGAAGCATATCTATATATAGTGTTTGGCGCATGGATCGACAGAATTTTTTTGAGGGTTGGGAGGGTCTTATTCTACTTATCCCCGGTAGACGCAACGTCTTAAGATTCAAGGGAGTTGAGATATGACTTTTAAATTATTTTATTTTAATACCTATATGCCTATTTCTGCCTTCTAAATCGTCATAACTCGCCGTGAAACTTAAGATAGTGCATCTACCGGGGAAATGTAGCGTAAAAAATTCTGTCGGCCCATGCGCCATACATTTGGATATGCTTCCCCGTTGTTTATTTCCCATAGTAAGCTCCTTGCTTAGATAGTGCATAGATGGCGCTGTGTGAATGTCAGAGGAAATATATATTATTTTATTATGATGAAATAAATCAGCAGTACTGCAGTGCAGTGGAGTGAGTAAGACTTTTGATAAGATAGTATGATATGATTTTTGTAATGTTTAAACATAAACAAGTTGTACTTGAAGGCCTTCTGAAGGACGTCACCATTTATAGAAATGAAAAACTTTGATAACACAATAAGTATGCATAAATAAATATCTACTGACATTCACACAGCGTCATCTAGCTCGAAGTTAAGTTTGAAGCCTGTATTATGGGTACTAAACAAGGGATAAACATACTTTATCATACATATCGTACATATTATACATAGAAAACACCAGATCAGACCATTACAAACAGACATGTTAATGCACTCAAATGTTTGTACTGCCCGAGGATCAAACCCTTGGTGTAGTAGTGGACGTCTCAACCGCTACACCAAATGGGTAGTCAAATGTATAGTTTCATTGTGTTCTAAGATTTTTTAAAACATAATAAAAGGAGTTTTATCGAAGTAATGAATAATACTATGGTTGTATTGTTATAATTGGTAGAATCTCCATAGAATAATATGAAAATATTGTGTATTAATATAAGGGTTTGAGAACGATGCAGCTGGTATGTTTAACGACCGGATGGGTATTGATGAGCTTTTGTTCCGTCTACTATCTTGGATGTTAGTCGCTGATATGGCCTAATCTATTTATCACAATACTGTGTAGTATGACTTATACTCTCCTGTCAACGGTTAATAGCTCGTATTATAAATGATTAATCAATATATACTAAAATTTTTCTTTTAAAAAAAATCTATAAAAATAAATAAGTTACACAAGAACTCGCATATTTATTTGGACTATGAGCGATCTGCGCTCGCCACTCTGTGAAGACCATACGAGAGCAACAGTATAAAGTCATCCCAAAAAATTACAAATTTATGAAAAGTACATAATAAGTCCACATAAAACATCATCTTTATCATTGGAGTTGGGCCAGGCCTTTGTGGGGTGGTACTATCCAATCATTAATAGGCGAACACCCTTCATTTTCACTGGAAAGTCGCTAGTAACGAGTAACTCGGGCTTTTATCTCCACGTACAAATTCACGTATCTAGTATATTTTCAAAAGTAGCGAAGTCTAGTACTGCTATGATTAAGATTTAAGACCAATTTTAGAACAATTATAACAAATTTTAGAACATTTATGGTGAATTTTTTTTTATGTTATAGCAGGCAAATGAGCAAACGGCTCATCTGATGGTAAATGACACAGCCGCCCATGTACATTTCCAATACCAGAGGGCAAAGCATTTCATTTGCCGGCCTATTATTGTAGTTTTCGTTCTCAGGGATGCCTTTATTAAACTTTCTACCTGCAAAATCTCTGTAACTATTTGCGTCAATCTGAAAATATTATGAAATTTTTCCAAATGGCCCCAGAACTCCGAAGCTATTTGCACTTCCATTCCGGTTGACTAATGGTGTGAGCGTGGAAGTGATTTTGGTAAAATGTATAGGTTTCTATTTGGAATTCGTAACGTGTTTTATTACCTAGTGTAGCACCGTAAGAAATAAAATTATAAGTAGAGTACTAGCATTTTGTCTTTATTCCTTTCTATTGTTATATAATATCGTTCTTATCGTTTCGGAAAAGAAACGGTGACATACGGATGGATATACAGAAAAACAGACATGTAGAATCTGTAAGGGTGCCATTTTTTTGCCATTTGGCAACGAAACCCTAACGAATTAATATAATTTATCTTACACCCAGAAAGCCAGATAGGCGTCCACTTAAACTTCACCAATAAACAGCCCGTAAACTCACTGATTTTTGATACGAATCCATATTCCATCCCATACCAAATTCGAAGCCCATGCTTTAGGAGCGTCAGTGGTTCAGTGTTTTCGAATTTTCGAAATTATATGTCCGTTTTCCGACGCTCTTTCGCTGAAACCTGTGCACGCCTGTGAAGAGATTCAAAGGTTGTGCGTGAAGTCGGCCAATCCGCACTGGGCCTGCATGGACGACTAAGGCACTATACACCCTTTACGGGTAGGATCGTGTCCCTCGGTGAGAACTTTTACTGATGATGATGAACTTAACAAACGTTCCAATTTGCTAAACGATTGAAATGCGCTTCGACACGCCGTTTGTATAGAATCGTACCATTGTGTTTAAGAACGTTTTTCTCCATTGTATCTGACGATAACTCCGCGCTTATTTACACAAATGAGCGCAGATTACACCGGGGACCGCGGGGAGCGGCACAAACGCTTTTCCAATAACAACTGCCCGCCAATGGAAGCCTTTATGGCTCATAAATAGAAAATTATAGTCTGCTACTACCACGGGTCATCCATAGCACGACCCTAATACTGAATTCGATCAGCTCGGGACCATGGTAATTGTGATTATGCGTGAATACGTGCGCAAAAGTATAAAGTGTATATGAGAGTGTGATCGTTAATCATTGCCTTGACATAGATATTGTTAAGTTGTAGTTATATAAAATGTAAAACCCTATATAATTTGAAAAGGATGTTCGCGAAAGTGATTTTAAATTCTATCAAAACTCACTTTCGCACTTACACATCAAATGTAATATCATGTACACAGTTTAATATCATGTTATGAAATAAGTTAGTAACCATGTAGCCAGCGGAATGGCTACTATCACCTCCAAATAAGGGCTTTGTCCACTCTTGAACCGCAAAAGTGAAGTGTGACCCCAAATATAGTAGGTTATCCTAAAAAAGTATTACTTAGTAGTAGCTAGTTATTGAAAACATTAATTAGTTTTCATTTTATGAAGATTGTCAAGTTTAGTCGCGGTTCCACGTTGGATTGCTGTTTATATTTGGCATATTAGCGTGCCTGAATGGAACCACCCGTAAGGAGCGATGTTGATTTTCTTTGGTCTGATGCCCAATCAAACTGTCCACACAGGAGTAGGTCACAGCTACCTAGCTAGGAATATTGGCATATTGATTGAGTTAAAAATAAATCATTATGACATTTCCTACACCTTAAACCGTTTTGATTGACCACATATCGAGTCCTTTATTTTTTAAATTGAAACAAACGTAACTATATAATTTGTTAATTTAACTAGTAGCTTAGTTGATCTGTTAACATCCCTTAGCAACTCAGATTGATATATTCAATACGTTGTTGAATGAACAAGAAGCGGACTTTTTATAAAAATAAAACATTTGCCTTGAGACACCCAACATTCTTTGACGCGCAACAGATTTAAGGGGCGGGTCAAGTTGTTCGCGCAGTCCTTACAATTAACTTGAAGGGCAGCGGCGACTTAGCCACCATTGTTGTCGCTGGTAGCAGATCAAAGATAACGAAACAAACCAAACACTTCACTGCGTTTGAATTGTCTTCTTGTTTTGATGAGTTGGAGATTTTTTGGCTGGCGAAAATATGCCTGTATTTAAAACACCTAATAAGTGTGTATTAGGTAATTACGAGTATATTGATGAATTTAGTGAGCAATCAAACAAACAACACGTCTGATTTCTTTCAAAATGATTATTTAGAGCTGAAGCAAACAGTTCATCGTTATTGTGGAAATCAAGTACTGAGTAACGAAATATTACTCACTAATTTAATGTATTTTATACATAAATACGAGTGTCCAAAATGCTATGCATGTTTGTTCATCATTTATTGCAAATATTATAATTAATAATAGTTGTAATCTTTATTTATTTCCACTAACAAAATTCATATAACACAACTCATACCATTAGAATTTTCTTTCCGTAATTAAATTGTTAAATCCGTAAATTCTGTTTACAGTAATTCCACTTCTAATTCTTATCTTGTAGATAGACAATATGTTATTGCAAATGATTCGATGCCGCGACTTGCGTATTTGTACTTGGGAAATTTACTTTCATCCAAATGTAAGTAAACAATAAAAAACTCGCTGTTTAAAAAGTATTTTTATTATTAAAATAGTAAAAAATAATTCAAACAAAAGTTAATAATAAACTTATTGAACTAGCTCCTACTACTCTTAATTGGTTCCAAATTTGTTTTATATCTACTTTAGTACTTCTTTACACAGTTGAAGTTATATTTAAGGTCAATAACACTTAATGTTTACTGAATGTCATTTTCTGTTATGAAGAAAAATTATTTGGTAAAAACTTAGCATATCAATACAATGATTTTATATTAACTTACAAACTGTATAACTGACATTAACTTAAAACTATAGCAATATTTGGATTTGGGTATTTCAGGAAGATATCCATGAAACAATATCAAACATGTATGAAACACAAAAATAGCAGTTATGATAATAACAACGGTGAATTATGTTCCATAGGCGGAATTTGCGTTCTCTGTTACAGCTTCTGTAATAAATACAATCACAATTTAACATATTGCATATTCCTTAAGTCTTACAAAACAATAAAAATAGGTAGCTTTGTTCTTACTTACATATTTTATTTGTAAGCAATCCTTGATCGTCGCTGTCCTTTTCAGATGAAATGTCATCATGTGCGATTTCCTCAGAGTTATGGATATCTACAAAAAAAAAACAATAAAATGTTTCCATGAGTTTGACTTGAAATATTAAAATTTTGTTTATTCGGTTATGGCTTTGGAATAAGTTGCCAAGATCTAAATAAGGTTTACTGCTGTTCTAGGTTTTCACGCACAACTTTCGCTGCAGTACAGTTTTAACCTTTACCTGCCACGCGCCGCGAAAACTGTGGAATCAAAATAAAATAACACAATATTTTTTGATTTTGCGCAAATTCGAATATCACTTTTGTACGAGTAATTGTGATGCAAAGTGCCTCACGGGCTGGTTTGTTTGGCGGTACTAGCATAAGTAAAGGTTGATACCCATTTTAAAACACTATTTATTTATGTAATAAGTGAATACGACGGTCAGGACGCTTACCTTATGGTAAGCGATACGCCTAACCATAACAGAGCAGAATTGAAGGTGACCTACAACTGATAGTTATTATCCTCCATCAATGCCGCACAGCGCCCGTCACCCGAGACAACAGATGTTAGGTCTCTTATACCCGGTAATTTTACTAGCTACAGTGCCCTCATCCCGAAACATAAAAGTCCATAACACTGCTGTTTCTCGGGACGATATCTGGCACTGCGGTGGTACCTACCTAGACGACTCAAATAATTTATTGTAGTTACGTGCAAGAGCGTCGGTGGCTCAATGGTGTGGAGTGTCGCCCTCCTACCGGGAGGGCTGAGGTTGAAATCCCGCCACGTACCAATGTATTTTCGAATTTTCGAAAAATATATGTACGTTTTCCGACGCTCTTACGGTGAAGGAAAACATCGTGAGGAAACCTGCGTTCGCCTCCGAAGAGATTCAAAGGCTGAGCGTAAAGTTGCCGCGTGGACGACTAAGGCCTAATCACCCTATACGCGTAGGCTCGTGCCCCTCGGTGGGGATGTTTAATGAGCTGATGATGATAATGATATGCATAGTGACTACAAACCATGTGTGACCGAAGGCTCTGGCTGAGCCGAGCGAAGAATGTCGCATTTGCATCGGCCGTTGACGCAAACGCCTCCGGAGAATCCGATGCGACGGCAGTTCTGTTCGCACCAGCGCAGGTTACAGTCACTCAGTGGTTCTGGATTCTCGACTGCGTCTGATTTTGGAATGAAAAGTGTCTTCACAATAATATGATAGTAGAAACTCTTGAGATTACTTTCATTTTAGGGCATTTTGTACGATTTCATAAGTTAACTTCTCATAAAGCAAAAGTTGAAGCTTCTTAGCACAAATGAATTAGTTCTTTTCAAAAAGCCGTGTACATACCAGGGCCAGCAAACGGTTCCGGCAGTGCTGAGCGACGGATGTCACATTTACAGCGTCCATTGACACACACGCCTCCGGGGAACCCCATACGCCTGCAGTTCTGCTCGCACCAGCGCAGGTTACAGTCTCTCAGTGGTTCGGGGTTCTCGATTGCATCTGATAAGAATATGAAGAGAATTTTCAGTAAAAATATATGAGACACGCAGTAAAATTCTAGACATGCAGTAAAGAGGGCATGTACGTACCAGGAACAGCAACCGGTTCCGGCAGTGCTGAGCGAAGGATGTCACATTTGCATCGACCGTTAACGCAAACGCCTCCAGGAAATCCAATGCGCCTGCAGTTCTGCTCGCACCAGCGCAGGTTACAGTCTCTCAGTGGTTCGGGGTTCTCGATTGCATCTGATTAGAATATGAAGAGATTCTTCTGTACAATTGAATGAGACATGCAATACAATTCTAGACATACAGTAAAAGCCATGTATATACCAGAAACAGCAAGAGGTTCCGGCAGTGCTGAGCGAAGAATGTCACATTTACAGCGTCCGTTGACACACACGCCTCCAGGGAACCCGATACGTCTGCAGTTTTGCTCGCACCAGCGCAGGTTACAGTCTCTCAATGGTTCGGAGTTCTCGACTGCGTCTAATACCGAAATGAGGTTTCTAGATTCATTGACAACACTTTTATCATCTTAGGATGGTAGTCGTTAACACCCACCATTGTATATTGCACAGACGTTGTGAGTTACGGATCACAGGGAAGGGGACAGGGGGGGGAGGAACTAGGAAGGCCTATGCAGTGCAGTGTGACGTTATAGGCTGGTAGAGTAATTATCGTAGTTCCCATTATGTGATACTTTTTATGTTACAATGTGTGCAGGACGGTCGCAACATTTACCTGATGTAAAGTGATACGCCTGACCATGACAGAGCGGCAATGATTTAGACCAACAACTAATGTAAACAGTTATTACTCTCCATCAATGCCACACTGCGTTTAACATCAGAGACAAAAGATGTTAGGTCTCTTATACCCGGTAATTCTACTGTGCAAACACTTCTATTCCGCAATACTTAAGGTAGAAAGCTAAACATTGGTATGCGGACTATTTGTCACTAACAAAAAGAACATATATATTTTTCGGAAGTCTGCCCCCAAAGAGAAGGTGAAATTTTATATACGAATTTTCGCAGTTTTCAAAGCAGGAAACCTTAAAATCGATGGAAAGACGTTTAATATCATCTCAGCGTAAATTCTTTTTTTGTAACCAGCAAAGCAGAAATGGGTAACACAGGCCCCGAATTTATAACGAGCGAAGCCACGGGCACAATTTAGTACAAAAATACAAAAGGGTACAATTTTTTTTCAATTTTGGTTAGTTTTTTGTATCAGATTCTTACCTGCAACATCTTCGTCAATTGTTATTTCTGAATTTAGCTCATCATTAAGGACATTTTCATCGACATTGAATTCATATGCAGATTCGCTGTTATCTGGAATTGGATTATTTTGTTCAGTTGTTGTACGCATTTTGTATTGCTGAGTAGCATATTTAATATCACAATGTACCAAAATATCCTCATTATTTTTATTTACATAGTTCGTCAAGCTACTTCATTATTAAAGAGGTTTGCATTTTATGAGGTGGTTAAGGGGATTGTAAATTTTATTAAGTATTTTAGACATAATCCAAGTAGTTATTCCTATATTATATATTTCCGCCTGTTTTATGATTAAAACATTACATACATATTAATACAAATGGCCTAATGTACCTCTTGAAATGCGTCTGCGACAAAAGCAGCGACCACCAGCACATACTCCTATAGCACCAAATCGCTGACAGGCGCGTCTGCATGCTGCTATCCTACATATGCGAATGACTGCTCTACTTACAAAGTCTTCAGCTTGAGAAGTTTCTGCGAGAATAAATTTAAACATTTTATTGACGACAACTTTAGATATATATCATTCCCTGTTTAACTTCACTTCATCAACAGGGACATAGGTCCTTGCGTTCAGTAGATTTCTCTGAGTCAGCGGAACGGACAGACGATCAGTTATTTTAATATCATTCTTAATGTGCTTTTGAAAAAATGTTGTTAAGTTATACAAACTAAGTAACTAGACAAGCAAAGGGGCTTGAAAATACAGCAAGTGGAAATGGAGTAGGCTGTTAATGTATGACGCAGGACCGAAAGTTATTGGAGTTTGATATAGAGTGTCTTTTGCAAGTGCATCGTAGAATGATTTCGTGTCCATTAATTACAATTTTTTTATGTTACTAAGTAAGTTAAGATGGTAAGTGATACGCCTGACCATGACAAAACGGCATTGAAGGAGACCAACAACTGATAGACAGTTATTATTCTCCATCAATGCCGTACTGCGCCCGACACTCGAGACAACAGATGTTAGGTCTCTTATACCCGGTAATTTTACTAGCTGCAGTGTCCTCATCCGGAAACACAAAAGTGCAAAACACTGGTGGTACCTACCCTAGACGATTCAGTACCGAGTCTACAACCTAGTAAATTTATTAAATAATAGTATCCTAAATATCTATAAAGTTTAATCTACTGAATATTATTTTTGTAATAGTAATGTAAGTACCTTCTTGTGATACTGCCTGTATATTACTAGCGTCGTTTGCTTCATCAGAATAAGTGTTAGCGTCTTGAATGTCGTTAACTGGAGCAAAAAGAAGGCTATTAATATTCGTGTATATATACGCTAATGTTCAATATTATTTTAGCACTCCAAGCACTTCATTGATAAGGAAGTAGGCATTGCTAAAAAAATGCCTTTAGTCAATCTTCAATAGCTTTTAAGTTAAATGAGTTGGGCTTGAGGCACTTCACCACAATGATTATGCGAAACGAAAGATTTTTTCAAAATTTCCACCCGTAAAATCCATATTTTGAGGAGGTATGGCCACTCATAAATTAATATCCTCTGATACTCACACAACGTCATCTAGCCCCAATTTAAGCGTGAAGCTTGTATTACGGATACTAAACAACTGATAAACATATTTATATACATTTATTTTGTAAATATATTCATATTACACATAGGAAATACCCAAACCAATACAAACAGTCATGAACATGCACACAACTGTTTGTACTGCCTGGGGATCGAACCCGGAACTCTTTGCCAATTGATTCTCGTATTCTATTCAAAGTAGAACGAGTATTAATTTATCGATATACGTTGGTCACAAACATAATCCAGGACTAGAGTCGGTGTAAGAGGTTTTTAGATTCACATCTTGGCAGCAATTATAAATAGATCTTCTTGATGATTTTGGATTGAAAGACTGGCATGGAGCCTGTATTAAAAATGTAGTAGTGACACCGCGGAATATCTTGTGGTAATTGGGGTAGACCAGCAAAATAGTGAAGAAGGTTGAAGTAAGCGAGATATTCAAACCTGGTTTCATGAAAGTAGTTCGGCGCATGCGACATTGACAGTACGTCCCGATGCAGACACCGCGCGCGTGCCCGAGTCTGCGGCAGAATTGGTTGCACTCGTAGGGGTTGCAGCTTCTCATCGCTGGCGATGCGTTTTCCAAGTTCGCAGATTCTGGTATTGAAATGTATTTTATTACTAGCAATAGAATAGCTTACGCTTTATGGTTAAAAAATATCCTGATCTGACTAACGTTAACCATTCATCTTGAAACAATAATAAATAGACTACTAATGAAATAACTAATAACAACAATAAATTGGCACCTAAAAATTAATAAATAATGTAAGTTTCTGAACTAAAATAATGTTGCAATTTAAACTGAAACTATCCGCAGGATAAGTAACCTAAAATAAGGCAAAGTACGAAGAACGTAGGAGATCATCAACCAATGGGGTGAAAAAGTTACTGAAGTGGCGGTCAGGGAACGAGAAACCCAAGCGTAAGCCAATCCCCATTGAGATGGTCCGATGATCTAGTAAAGGTGTAAACTATAAATACTGACTGCTAAGATACTATTGTCCGCGCGAGTGTCATTAGGGCGTCGTTCAGTAATGGACTGAATATACTGTAATGACGAAGATAAGCTGCTTGAGAAAAATTAACACTTCATTATTATTATAATCTAAAATACAAACTGTCGCGATGGTGGTGCATGTTTTAGGAACCAAAATCTAAATGCGGGGATCGCATTTTTTATCTTTAAAATATTAAAACTATCCTTATCCTATTTTAGTAAAACACCTTACCATCAAAGCCATCCTCAGGAACACTGACTATATATGTAGCTTGTGCTATGCACAAGCATAATGCCACTATCACAAACTTTGCTAACATTGCACTGGTCATTCGCTCTGCTGAAAAGTTATACTAGTTAAGAAATTTAGTATTTGCGGCTTTTATAAGCGTCTGGTTACAGCGGGACTTCACCTCATATAAAAATGGATATGAATCACTGCGAGTACGGCGCATCCAGAAACGAAAGGGTTGTCAGATTTGTATTTACATCAGCATGGCACCGCGGCTTCACCTGCGAAGTTTAACTTATCGTTGGTATTTGAGTGGTTCGTGTTATTTTGCTGTGTAAACTACATTGTTGTAAATTTCATCGAATTTCATACACTATTTTTTGTGTTAAACTGTAAAAAGTAAACAATCCGTCATCTCCTAATATGCATCAGTGTGAATCAGCGTGGCAGATGAGTACTTTTTTGTTACTTAGTGTACTGGACGGACAAGGACGTTCACCTGATGAGCATTGAAAGAGACCAACAACTGATAGTAATTATTCTCTATCAATGACGCACTGCACCCATCACCTGAGACAACAAATGTAAGTTCTCTTATACCCGGTAATACGATTCAGTACCGAGTCCACTACCTAGTTGGATAGTGCTTATCCTATCAATACAGAAAGTTGTCGAAAGTGAGAGTGTTGAAGAAAGCCTAGTCAAGTAGTGTACGAAGAAAGTGCAAAAGAGGAATTTATGCATATAAAGGCGATTCCCTAACAGCCCATTATGATTGACTATAAATATAAAATGACTATGATAATTTAATTAAAGGCGTTTAATTTGTTTCACCTAAGCATTCAAATTGGCTGTTAATATGTGCTTGAATTGTTAAATTTTAATTCAACGAATACTATAAATGTCTGATAATGTTATATTGTGATTTTGACATTAATTTATTTTTTCTTATCTTAGATATTGACAACCCTATGGAGTTAAACTTTTTGCTTAACCGACCACCTACTTGCAGGACTGATAATAATTTGTAATATCATAAAGTCGTTACTAATACTATTTACCAACAGGGAGTTTATTATTAGAGGGTTTACGTAACTGTAATCTCCTGGATAAAGGACAATCTTCGGCGAGAGCAATAACTTGAGGTTGATACCTGGAAAGTGCACTTGCAAAATCGTTATTGAATTGATAACATATTAATTACTATCGTTATCCTTACAATGTTTTAATCAAACGCAATATTTTATCAGACGCAGCAGTGGTTTGTTTAATTTTTTATTATATCGTACAAAGTCAACATGTATGGTATACAAAATTAATAAGTCAAGCAATATTTGTACTCATAATTTTGTTTATAGTTCATAACTTAGATTATTTCTATTAACTTTAAAAGTTTACTATGATACACTAAGGGACCTTCTCCAAGATAGTGCGTTTGTGTAAAGCCACATTATCTATATAAGGAACGAGAGTGTGCTGCTGATCGTGTTTAAGTTAGATATTTGCAATGAAGGCAGGTTGCCATCGGTTTCGGGTATTTTTAAACTCATATGNGAAGGTGAAATTTTATATACGAATTTCGCAGTTTTCAAAGCAGGAAACCTTAAAATCGATGGAAAGACGTTTAATATCATCTCAGCGTAAATTCTTTTTTTGTAACCAGGAAAGCAGAAATGGGTAACACAGGCCCCGAATTTATAACGAGCGAAGCCACGGGCACAATTTAGTACAAAAATACAAAAGGGTACAATTTTTTTTCAATTTTGGTTAGTTTTTTTTATCAGATTCTTACCTGCAACATCTTCATCAATTGTTATTTCTGAATTTAGCTCATCATTAAGGACATTTTCATCGACATTGAATTCATATGCAGATTCGCTGTTATCTGGAATTGGATTATTTTGTTCAGTTGTTGTACGCATTTTGTATTGCTGAGTAGCATATTTAATATCACAATGTACCAAAATTATCCTCATTATTTTTATTTACATAGTTCGTCAAGCTACTTCATTATTAAAGAGGTTTGCATTTTATGAGGTGGTTAAGGGGATTGTTAATTTTATTAAGTATTTTAGACATAATCCAAGTAGTTATTCCTATATTATATATTTCCGCCTGTTTTATGATTAAAACATTACATACATATTAATACAAATGACCTAATGTACCTCTTGAAATGCGTCTGCGACAAAAGCAGCGACCACCAGCACATACTCCTATAGCACCAAATCGCTGACAGGCGCGTCTGCATGCTGCTATCCTACATATGCGAATGACTGCTCTACTTACAAAGTCTTCAGCTTGAGAAGTTTCTGCGAGAATAAATTTAAACATTTTATTGACGACAACTTTAGATATATATCATTCCCTGTTTAACTTCACTTCATCAACAGGTGGACATAGGTCCTTGCGTTCAGTAGATTTCTCTGAGTCAGTGAACGGACAGACGATCAGTTATTTTAATATCATTCTTAATGTGCTTTTGAAAAAATGTTGTTAAGTTATACAAACTAAGTAACTAGACAAGCAAAGGGGCTTGCCAATACAGCAAGTGGAAATGGAGTAGGCTGTTAATGTATGACGCAGGACCGAAAGTTATTGGAGTTTGATATAGAGTGTCTTTTGCAAGTGCATCGTAGAATGATTTCGTGTCCATTAATTACAATTTTTTTTATGTTACTAAGTAAGTTAAGATGGTAAGTGATACGCCTGACCAAGACAAAACGGCATTGAAGGAGACCAACAACTGATAGACAGTTATTATTCTCCATCAATGCCGTACTGCGCCCGACACTCGAGACAACAGATGTTAGGGAGACACACTGCAGTTAGTAAAATTACCGGGTATAAGAGACTTATACCCGGTAATTTTACTAACTGCAGTGTGAGGACACTTTTGTGTTTCCGGATGAGGATCCGGAAACACAAAAGTGCAAAACACTGGTGGTACCTACCTAGACGATTCAGTACCTATGTAGTCTACCACCTAGTAAATTTATTAAATAATAGTATCCTAAATATCTATAAAGTTTAATCTACTGAATATTATTTTTGCAATAGTAATGTAAGTACCTTTTTGTGATACTGCCTGTATATTACTAGCGTCGTTTGCTTCATCAGAATAAGTGTTAGCGTCTTGAATGTCGTTAACTGGAGCAAAAAGAAGGCTATTAATATTCGTGTATATATACGCTAATGTTCAATATTATTTTAGCACTCCAAGCACTTCATTGATAAGGAAGTAGGCATTGCTAAAGAAATGCCTTTAGTCAATCTTCAATAGCTTTTAAGTTAAATGAGTTGGGCTTGAGGCACTTCACCACAATGATTATGCGAAACGAAAGATTTTTTCAAAATTTCCACCCGTAAAATCCATATTTTGAGGAGGTATGGCCACTCATAAATTAATATCCTCTGATACTCACACAACGTCATCTAGCCCCAATTTAAGCGTGAAGCTTGTATTACGGATACTAAACAACTGATAAACATATTTATATACATTTATTTTGTAAATATATTCATATTACACATAGGAAATACCCAAACCAATACAAACAGTCATGAACATGCACACAACTGTTTGTACTGCCTGGGGATCGAACCCGGAACTCTTTGCCAATTGATTCTCGTATTCTATTCAAAGTAGAACGAGTATTAATTTACCGATATACGTTGGTCACAAACATAATCCTGGACTAGAGTCGGTGTAAGAGGTTTTTAGATTCACATCTTGGCAGCAATATAAATAGATCTTCTTGATGATTTTGGATTGAAAGACTGGCATGGAGCCTGTATTAAAAATGTAGTAGTGACACCGCGGAATATCTTGTGGTAATTAGGGTAGACCAGCAAAATAGTGAAGAAGGTTGAAGTAAGCGAGATATTCAAACCTGGTTTCATGAAAGTTGTTCGGCGCATGCGACATTGACAGTACGTCCCGATGCAGACACCGCGCGCGTGCCCGAGTCTGCGGCAGAATTGGTTGCACTCGTAGGGGTTGCAGCTTCTCATCGTTGGCGATGCGTTTTCTAAGTTCGCAGATTCTGGTATTGAAATGTATTTTATTATTAGCAATAGAATAGCTTACGCTTTATGGTTAAAAAATATCCTGATCTGACTAACGTTAACCATTCATCTTGAAACAATAATAAATAGACTACTAATGAAATAACTAATAACAATAATAAATGTGAGCGTTGGTGGCACAATGGTGTGGACTGTCGCCTTCCTACCGGTAGGGCTGAGGTTCAAATCCCGACACGTACCAATGTGTTTTCGAATTTTCGAAAATATATGTACGTTATCCGACGCTCTTACGGTGAACATCGGAAAACATCGTGAGGAAACCTTCATGCACACCTGCGAAGAGATTCGAAGGTTATGTGTGAAGTCGTCCAATCCGCACTGGGCCCGCGTGGACGACGAAGGCCTAATCACCTTATACGGGTAGGCTCGTGCCCTTCGGTGGGGACGTTTAATGAGCTGATGAATGAAATAATAAATAATGTAAGTTTCTGAACTAAATTAATGTTGCAATTTAAACTGAAACTATCCGCAGGATAAGTAACCTAAAATAAGGCAAAATACGAAGAACGTAGGAGATCATCAACCAATGGAGTGAAAAAGTTACTGAAGTGGCGGTCAGGGAACGAGAAACCCAAGCGTAAGCCAATCCCCATTGAGATGGTCCGATGATCTAGTAAAGGTGTAAACTATAAATACTGACTGCTAAGATACTATTGTCCGCGCGAGTGTCATTAGGACGTCGTTCAGTAATGGACTGAATATACTGTAATGACGAAGATAAGCTGCTTGAGAAAAATTAATACTTCCTTATTATTATAATCTAAAATACAAACTGTCGCGATGATGGTGCATGTTTTAGGGACCAAAATCTAAATGCGAGGATTGCATTTTTTATCTTTAAAATCTTAAAACTATCCTTATCCTTTTTAGTAAAACACCTTACCATCATAGCCATCCTCAGGAACACTGACTATATATGTAGCTTGTGCTATGCACAAGCATAATGCCACTATCACAAACTTTGCTAACATTGCACTGGTCATTCGCTCTGCTGAAAAGTTATACTAGTTAAGAATTTAGTATTTGCGGCTTTTATAAGCGTCTGGTTACAGCGGGACTTCACCTCATATAAAAATGGATATGAATCACTGCGAGTACGGCGCATCCAGAAACGAAAGGGTTGTCAGATTTGTATTTACATCAGCATGGCACCGCGGCTTCACCTGCGAAGTTTAACTTATCGTTGGTATTTGAGTGGTTCGTGTTATTCTGCTGTGTAAACTACATTGTTGTAAATTTCATCGAATTCCATACACTATTTTTTGTGTTAAACTGTAACAAGTAAACAATCCATCATCTCCTTATATGCATCAGTGTGAATCAGCGTGGCAGATGAGTACTTTTTTGTTACTTAGTGTACTGGACGGACAAGGACGCTCACCTGATGAGCATTGAAAGAGACCAACAACTGATAGTAATTATTCTCTATCAATGACGCACTGCACCCATCACCTGAGACAACAAATGTAAGGTCTCTTATACCGGTAATACGATTCAGTACCGAGTCCACTACCTAGTTGGATAGTGCTTATCCTATCAATACAGAAAGTTGTCGAAAGTGAGAGTGTTGAAGAAAGCCTAGTCAAGTAGTGTACGAAGAAAGTGCAAAAGAGGAATTTATGCATATAAAGGCGATTCCCTAACAGCCCATTATGATTGACTATAAATATAAAATGACTATGATAATTTAATTAAAGGCGTTTAATTTGTTTCACCTAAGCATTCAAATTGGCTGTTAATATGTGCTTGAATTGTTAAATTTTAATTCAACGAATACTATAAATGTCTGATAATGTTATATTGTGATTTGTGACATTAATTTATTTTTTCTTATCTTAGATATTGACAACCCTATGGAGTAAACTTTTTGCTTAACCGACCACCTACTTGCAGGACTGATAACAATTTGTAATATCATAAAGTCGTTACTAATACTATTTACCAACAGGGAGTTTATTATTAGTGGGTTTACGTACTGTACTGTAATCTCCTGGATAAAGGACAATCTTCGGCGAGAGCAACAACTTGAGGTTGTTACCTGGAAAGTGCACTTGCAAAATCGTTATTGAATTGATAACATATTAATTACTATCGTTATCCTTACAATGTTTTAATCAAACACAATATTTTATCAGACGCAGCAGTGGTTTGTTTAATTTTTTATTATATCGTACAAAGTCAACATGTATGGTATACAAAATTTATAAGTCAAGCAATATTTGTACTCATAATTTTGTTTATAGTTCATAACTAAGATTATTTCTATTAACTTTAAAAGTTTACTATGATACACTAAGGGACCTTCTTCAAGATAGTGCGTTTGTGTTAAGCCACATTATCTATATAGTGCGTTTGTGTTAAGACACATTATCTATATAAGGAACGAGAGTGTGCTGCTGATTGTGTTTAAGTTAGATATTTGCAATGAAGGCAGTCAAAGTTTAAGTACCAAATTCTGACCCTCAGCTTTTTAGGTGTCGAAATCAACAATGATATTTATATCCGCTCGTTTATTTCAGAAAGCATTCAGACGTCAATCGTTTGTGGGCTTACTGATGAAGAAAAAATGATTTCGTTGAATAAAAATTTAAAGCATTAGAGTGCCGGGTATCCTCTTAAGAGTACGGGTTTTGGTTCTGTGATGACTTCACGATTGTATTAAATATATCTACATTTGCTTTGTGACTAACTTATTTATGGAAACAAGGACATTTTATGTTTATATTTATTAAAAATGTTAAAGTAAAAAACTGAATTTAGATTTATGAAAATCAGAATTATTAAATCATCACTTGTTTACAAGTGCATTTAAATCGAGTGGTGTGGTTTGTGATGAGTTCTTGAGAAACCGTCGGTTTCGGGTATTTTTAAACTCCCATGCGAGTAGGTGGCGTACTCAGATCAATGGTCTTCCACAAGGTAGTGTATTGGCCCCTACTCTATTCAACATTTATACTAATGATCAACCTCACCATTCAGCCACTAGTCGATTCTTGTACGGTGTTTGGTACTCACCTCACAGGGTAGGGATTTTTGGTAGTTGAGAGCAACCTATAAGACGCTTATTGACAGTTGTCGGTGTACTAAGAGAATAATTATTTATGGCCAAACCCTTAAAAAATAGAGACGTGTGCGTTTCAAGTGTGGAATCATGATGCCAATAGGATTTTGGATTTCTCCTGGAACGGATTTCCATAAAAAAAAAAATTTCACACCTAAATTTATTGAGGCAGCTCTTTCCTGAAATAATATCTTGCGTCGCCATCGCCACCTACTGAGGCGCTTCCTCTCATTTCCTGCGTACAAGTAGCTTGGCACTATGTTTTTCTGCAGTTGAGTATGCCTGTCCAGTCCACGACCGAGAACTTGATGTTGCCCTAAATGCTTCGTGCAGGATTTTAACGGGTTCTCTTCTACCTACTCGGTTGTCATCCGTCTGCCAGCTGTCCGGCGGGTACTAAACAACTAATAAACATACTTATAGACATTTTTTTTATAAATTCATACATATTATACTTAGAAAACACCCATACCAATACAAACAGACATGTTCATGCAAACAAATGTTTGTCCTGCCCGGTACTTATTGCCGATTGATTCTCGTATTCCCCCTTGGTGTAGTAGCCGACGTCTCAACCATTACACCAAATGGGCTTTTGTAAGTGGTTAGTCCTTCATTCCTTTTTTTTATAGTTTTTCTCTCGTCATCGTCCAATAAACGGTGTCATGAATTGAAAGGATTTAATAATAATAATCGCAGCTTTACTGATTTTATTGATTCGCGCTAGATGTCGCTCTGTTGCTCCGACTCGGTACCAGTGTATTTATAATTGTTTTCCTCGATAAAACCCGCATACAATTTGAAATCTTGCACGGCATTCAAACGTGTGACTGCTTTTATAAATTTAGATTCTTTATTCCAAACTTGAAGTTTAATTTAAATAAAAGTGAAAAATAATTTAGTACAGTGTATGTGGTATTGTGATGTCAACAGTTTTCGTACCAACGCGATAAATATAAGAGAAAATGAAATTGAATTTCTTGAATATTTTCCTCTTTATTACACTGATTATGCATTTCGGATTGCAAGGTAATGTCATAAGAGTTTTCGTATTTGTGTTGGTTCATATTTTTGTTACTTATTAATTTTATTATAGGTACATGAATTTGGCATTCGGTTTTGAAATTATGTGAAATATTAGTTCATTTTAGTAGACGAAAGTCAAATTACTGATTTAGATTTCGCGCTAACAGCGTTAGAAGTATATATACTTATCTTTAGACAAAACGGAATGAGAGTCAACAACTCTGTTCGCAAAAGACCACAGTGCTAATTCAAAGAAATATCTGCACTAAGTTTATACAATGATAAGGAGTACGATATCCATTGCAAATATTTAAACATACATATAACGTTTAAGTGCCTTCTTATTCACTTATCTGTCAAACTAAAATATATATATATATATATTTATATATATCTATATATATTTAAGTATTTAAACTAATATACCTTATTCGTCGTTTAAAAATAAGCATAAAGAATGTTCATAGTGAGAATACATATTTAATGGCCCTCATTAGTACCAATTAATCAATCAGCCAAAAATTATGCACTGCTGGAAAATGGTTTTGAGCAGGTGGCATCTATCTTTTGCCAGCCACATTTTTCAAGTTTCGATCCAGCTTGTAGATAAATGTCAGATACAAAAAAGTTTTATTTCATAATTAAAGTAAAGCCTGTATCCTGGGGATCCAATTTCCAATGGATTACAGAGTTTTATTGAATAAATTAAGTAAATTGATCATAATAAAGGTAAAATATAAGTACATATATGATGTACCTTTATTTTACAACAAACTTTATATGGAATATATGTATATTTTACAAAAAACTAAGAAATAAATTTTCAGATAAGGTTGTATTCAATAGTTAGTAACATTTACGAACTTAAATATTTTTTATAGTCTTGCTATAACGTCTTACTGTGTTCTATTTATTTTCTCTTTGACCTTGGTAGGTTCAAAACACTTGACAGTATAATTCTTTGGACGTCCTTGAGTAATTATTCACTAGCTGCTGAAGCCTAGGTTTATTTGATTGCTTCTCGAAACCCACGCATTTCTTGGTAGTAATTATATTTGTGAATAATTTACATTTGATGGATCTAATTACAAGATAATACGTTCTTGCAGCGGAGTTTATCAGTGGTGGTTAATTTTAAACATTAATTATTCGTTTTAAATTATACAAAAATTTTAATATATGGCTCACGTAGCCATAACTTAATTCATCATTATTTACCTAAGTGTTAGGTATAAGGGTGGACCTCCTTAACTTATAGACCTAATTTAAAACAGACACTTTTATCTCAGTCATTTTTTAGGGTACGTCAGTTATGGTTTTGTTTTGAGACTGGGGTTTGAGATGTTTGATATCGAATTAAATTGACTTGAACAAGGAAATATTTTACCAATCACTGATGTTGACTGTTTCCTTTGTTTCCAGTTTGATTAAGCAATCTCTATTCATGAAATATGTGTAAAACGATTTTTGACGACCTATTTGGTGTTGCGGTTGAGAGCTCGGCCGCAACACCAAGGGTTCCGGGTTCGATCCCCGGGCAATACAAACATTTGTGTGCATGAACATGTCTGTTTGTAATGGTCTGGGTGTTTCTATGTATAATATGTATGTATTTACAAAAAAAGATGTATATATGTATGTTTATCCGTTGTTTAGTATCCCATAATACAGGCTTCACGCTTAACTTGGGGCTAGATGGCGCTGTGTGAATGTCAGTGGATATTTATTTATTATTTATTTATTTATTGCTAAATTTTTTTTTTAATCCTAAGCCTGAGTTATTATAAATATATATTGCAGTCAAGTTATTATTTTTATCAATATTTTTAAAGAGATCCGGCAAACATATTCGGCTTTAAATGTCGTAAGTGTCAAACAAGGTGTCACTTAGAAACTTGTTATGGATGTTGTACACAATGTTAATTATATAAAAAAACGTTTAACACGAGCAAACTATTTTACCTTTTAATACAATTTCTTTCTATTTTTATAACGCGGCAATCCCACAGGCCTTGGCATATATGTAAAGCGGCGATAACGCTTAAAACTGTTTTAATATTGACAACTCTTCAATTTTACTGAGGAATAGTCCGGAGCTATCTAGGTATATGAACGGTCATTGACATTACACAATAGGAGTGAGCGTATTTTTTGTGAATTTGTTTACCGTTACAAATAGTGTTTAGAGAGGTCGGCTACTAAATTATGCGAATTCTGATACCGCTGAAGGTCAATATTAAGGACTTTTTAAATTAAGTTACCGCTCTGTTTATTTTTTGAAGATTTTATGGACTACTATTTTTAAACAACCTACATGCATGATGCACTAAGAGCAGATAGGTAAGTTCTCGAAATTGAAATGCTGTAAACCCTTATTTTTCTGATATGTAAAAATAAATATTTTTTTAAAGACAAAATATGTATTTTTGATTAAATAATAAATCTGACCTATTTTTTGCTAGAGAATGGATTTGTTAGTGATAGTAGTAGGTGCTTCAAATTAAACTGAGATACAGGATTATTTAGTATTTTTTTCGTACAAATCAAGAAAATCCCTTTTTAAAATAATGTCAGTGAATTGTGACGTAGTTCAAATTAAGATAAGTATCAACTGTTTTACCTCATGTTAAAAGAAAAATTGGTTGGAGTAATTATCCGCAGCTAATCTTGTTATTGAAAAAAATGAATCTTAAGCCACTTGTAATTGAGTTACTCATCAAGCAAACAATAATTTTACTATTAGATATATGTATAGACATTTACATATACAAATAAATACGTATACAGTTATAAATACAGGTTTATTCCAACTAAAAAATATTAATAGCATTCATTAAAAATATTTTCTTCAATTGATACGCTTAGTAATTTTAATACTACACTCATCGTAACATTTTATAATACATATACCTAAACTAAATATTATTTACCAAAAGTGTATCTTTTTAAGACAACTTACTACGAGACATATAAAGTAAGCATTTGTTTTCTTAAGCTTTAAATGATGAGGTTATAAAATATAGAAGTTGGTACGAGGGAATTCCCACATATTATGAATCACCGCGAAACGTATATCCTTAGCGGTATTAAGTAATCAATGAAATTATATGGTTGTATTTTGCGTAACAGGAAAACATGACCGGTAAAGGGTATTTATATTTAAAAGATTTATTACTAAAGTTCGTTATGTCAAATTGAGGCAAATTATATTTACTAAAATGTGTTTTACAGTAAAATTAAGTTCGTTTAAAACGTGCAGTGTGTGCATTTGTGTTTGTATCTTGTTAATTGATGGACGGATGGGCTGGTTAAGGTGGCGGGTTGAAGATGGATAAACTGCTAGGAATCGGCCCGCGTGGAAATCATTAGGGAAACCTTAGTTAAGCAGTGGACATATTAGGCTGTAATGATGATGATGCTTAATTGATGTATTTTTTTCCTAATTACAATTATTTTAGGAATCCATACCTCAAATTATAAAGAAATCAATATAATATAAATACTTTGTATCTCTCTCTCTAGAACCAAACACTTTTTGGCGTAATCACTTATATCATCATCAGCCTAATAAAACGTCTCCACCGAGGGGGACGAGCCTTCTCGTAAAGGGTGTATAAGCCTTAGTCGTCCACGCGGGCTCAGTGCGGATTGTACGACTTCACGCATAACCTTTGAATCTCATCGCAGGTCTCAATCACTTAAGGGCAAGAAAACATAGCAGTTTTAAAAAATAATAAGGTGTAACATGTTTTCTATTGAATATTATAAAAAAAGATTTTAATTGCTTAGGAACTTTATCAGCTAACGTAAGTATAAACTTACGCTTGGAAACTTTTCATTTTCTATAAGTGTAAAGTGCGGAAACTTAATTAGAAATTCTTCACAAATTACAAGCACCATCGATTGGACTGTGAACTTTCTCGGAATGTAACTATAACACTCAATTGCACAATGATTTTCATTAAGAACACTGATGAAAATTAACTAAATATTTAAATTACTAGAAAGGTGATAAAAAAAAATGTATTTATTCAAGAGTAAAACTTTTACTCCAAGTAAAAATATAAAATTAAAATATGTCGGTTACTTTTGTTCTCTTGCGGATAACATCATTTTGATTGCAAGTATTGCTCACACCAAAACATGTAGTTAGGTATTGGAATGTTTCTCGCCATTCAATAAGGGCTCTGTCGACCACGTCATCACAAAAGGCTCAGATTGGATTTAATGAGTGGTTTCAGACCCCAAACTGCCACGCTTTGATGATGGCAGGAAATAATAGCCAATATTATATGAAGAGGCCTCACAACTTATCTTCTTTTTCAGGAACTCAGGCAGCTGTGAAAATCAAACACCCATGTTTATCGGATTGTAACGAAGTCTGTCATTTACAAGGCAGAAGCCGTGGTGAATGCGTTCGCGGATCCTGTCACTGCAATATAAAAGGTGTTATTGATACTTGATGTGGACTGCATTAGCGTAACTTTAAAAGAGACTATAAGAAAACAAGGAAAAAGGATCTAAATCGTTAAAATTCCAGCAAAATTGGTAGTATTCATATGTAAAGCCATACTAAAATGTATATTTGGCGATGATGTAATTGTTGTTAGCGTTATACAAAGAAGTTATTAAAATAAATCCGTACTTATTATACAAATAGAATCTAAATAAACATGAAACATTAAAGAAAACACGAATTTATTTCTCTGCATTTGAACATAGTACTTTTTACGAAATCCCTAAAGTAAAAGTGATTCTACATGGATTTGATCTATTTGTTTCATAACGATAAGTAACAACGATAAATGATTTCTTTCCATTTCTGAAAGAATTGTTAGTTTTACCTACTTATATATGTATAAGAAATATACAAGATTATGTTTCTTATTCTTCAAGGTAATGGGGATTCCCATCGTGAGTCAAAATAGTATCTTCCTACCTATTTTTAAACCCCCGACGCAAAAAGAGGGGTGTTATAAGTTTGACGTATCTGTCTGTCTGTCTGTGTGTCTGTCTGTCTGTGGCATCATAACTCCCTAACGCATGCAGTGATTTCAATTTAGTTTTTTGTATTAAAGGTGACTTACGTGCGAGTGTTCTTAGACATGTTTGATGAAAATCGGTTGAGCCGTTTAAAAGTTGTGAGGAGTGAAAGTGGGGAGAGTAACCGAATGACTGCAAATATACTTGGGATCAGTAACAATTTGATTTTTAGCCTATTTATAGAAAGAAAAACTAGTAATTAATAAGTAAAATAGCGAACGAGCCTGACCTTAAATGTAATCTATACCCTTGCAAGAATCTTAATTGTAGTAAGTAAATTATAATATACTAAAATCTTACTTAACGTAACCTACCTATAAAAAAGTATAAAAAAAAAAAAAATTAAATATTTAAAAAGCCCCCGACACAAGAACTGAAGTAATTTCCCTTTAAAAAGTAAAAAATAATAAAAGAAACTTAATGTTAAAGTACCTAAGAATCTATTAATAATTCTAAAAAAAGTCGCGTTGGGAGACCGCTCCTAATTTTTTCTTTCTTATCTACGATATTTTTCATATCAAGTTCAGTCCCCCAACGCGACGTTTTTTTTAGAACTATTAATAGATTCTTAGATTCATACTTTAACATTAAGTTTCTTTTATTATTTTTTACTTTTTAAAGGGAAATTACTTAAGTTCTTGTGTCGGGGGTTTTTTAAATTTTTTAATTTAACGATGTTTTGTTAATAAAAAATACTCTTCGTTAGACAGTCAGCCCACGCAATCCTACCTTTATAAATGAGTTCTAATAATATTAATCTATGGCTATAAAGTCATTAAGAGCAGGACAGTTTGCGTTGAGTGTCCAATTTTAATATGCTATAAACTAGCGCTTACTTACGGTGAGGCTCGTTTTTGAGGCGTACTGAAGTTTGTGTTAATTTATTACGAGTTATGATGCGGCTTCAATTAGGGTTCACACGTCAATCATGACTAATAAATCTGTTTAGTTTACCCAGTAATCAAAGTTTCGTTCCTAACATATACGAGTAAGTACCTCTGGTGTATCCTGGTGTTTACTAGTGTCAGGATTTCAAAAATGTTTCACTGCCACGTGCTTTTTATTATGTAATTACTAACCGAAACATTAACGTGACTTCCGGTTACAAGGGAAAAATAATCCTTTAATTTTACTATTTGCGCATAGGATGGATTTTGAGTCCACTACTTCGGAAACAAACTGCGATTTAAACTCGAAGCTTCGAGTTTAAATAATTTACATTTTAAGATATTATTTGCATACGTAAATTAAATAGAACCAGCCCTATTGGATTGTGTTGGCGCAAGTCGCGTTGTGCCACTCTGCGCCCGCGTTAGGCTTTTAAAACTTCCCCTTAATAAAGTTTGTGAACATTGTTTAAGTTGGTTTCATTTTACCCTGTTGGTCACACTGCGGCTACAATATGATATAAGGTATGATACCTAAGCGATTTTGCTCAGCTTTCTTTAACAGGGCTGAGGGAAACCGCGAGTTGCGGTGATAATATTGGCTTCAGAAATGATAAAACAAAATATTCCCCCATTCCACGACCCAAATTGTGTAATGGTTGAGACGTCGGCTGCTACACCAAGTGTTTCGGGTTCGATGCCCAGGCAGAACCATCTTTTTTTTATCTATCCAAAGGTATAAATGTTTTCTCGTGATTATGATACGGCATTGCGTTGAAGGCTATTAAAGAAGAGACCTTTTGAGAAGGAAAAGACAATACAGGAAAGGAAAAGGGGGTTTAGAGATAGTGGGAACTCCTGTATGGCAGTGGTATAACTCCGGTAGAACAAACAAAGAATGCATGGCTTATCTACACTTAAATAATGTGTTAATAACATTTATCGTTCTAATCTACTACTAAATTGTATTTTTTTTCATAAATTTGTTTGTCGAACAGTATTCGTATTAAATACTGCGAAGCATTGAGTATCAAATCGAAATTCACAATAACACCAGAAACTGGTTCACCGCGAGGACACTAAACATCTTTAATGTTAACATCAGAATTAACTCGAAACGATTAAACATCATGAAAAATATCCCTTCTCTTTGGAGCATAATGCATAAGGTTGATACACGAATATGAGCCTTGTATTGCAACAATAAGAGCGTTCCCCAACTCTTTGAGTGGCGGATGTAAGAGAAGCTCTTAAGTGTTTGCGCTAATATCTCCATTACCCTCCATTTAGCGCGAGTTAATAATTTGCATACGACAACACAATTACCCGCGAGTAAACAGCTGTTTGATTCGCTTACATGTCTCCTCTGTATATGGCTGGGTATACCAACTATCATTATAATCGCATCGGTGATTCCGTCAGGGCGGGACGATTCAGTGCATTCATTTTGTTTTGCTTGATAGCCATCATTAGTGCATTGTTAGGGTCCTGGGATCTGATAGGAGAAAACTCTGTTTTTCGGAGCAGAGATAAACAGTAAATGAAGACGTCGCTTATAGGCACTCGAGCAAAGAAAAAGCCACAAGTGCTATATACGTCCCCACCGAGGGGCACGCCCCTAACCTAACAGGATCTATAGGCCTTAGTCGTCCACGTAGGAGAGTATCACTATCCATCAGATAAGCGTCGAGAGTATCACTTACCATCAGGTGAGCGTCCTGGCCGTCCTGTTCACTTTGTAAAAAAAAATGTTATTAAGAAATACTCTTCGTTTCTCGTGAACAGCTAACTCATACTCGTATATCGTCGCGAAAGTTCCAAATATTATTGTTACCTGACAAAAAGTTGATGTAAATTGGTATGTACATCTAGTAGAAAGAAAAGAAGAAAGAAAGATAAAATATTCTTTCGTATTTCATCAACAGATCATCCATAGATCGTAGTTTGTCGTTATATTTGCAAATAACTATTGCTATCGCCCAATAAACGGTTTCACATTGTACATAGAAATAAGCTCACTTCGGTCGTAAATTCGGAATGGCGCTCGTAGAAGCCGAGGTGTTGCATTCGGTTGCTTTGTCGCGTGCAGCAATGAAGTTTATTACAGCCCATTCAAACTGCGCTAAATCGGGTCAATAGCCCTGGCAGGGGCAGGGGCTTTTCGGTTGGAAGCGCAACTATTTGTAGAGCATGGAATTTTCTGATAATATAATAAATAGTTCACCGGAACAGCATGAAGTGGCAGTGCAACTGTAATGTGGGAGACATGCTCATTATCTGCATAAAATTACCTTACTGAAAGGCACATTCACCTTCTATTGGGATGAAGCCCTTCACTTGGGACTAAAGTTCGTTGACGACCCATCTGTTGTAATGGTTGAGATGTTGGTTGTTACATCAAGGGTTCCGGGTTAGATCCCTGGGGAGTACAAACATTTGGGTGCGTGAACATATTTATTTTTAATGGTCGGGGCCGTTAATATGTATGATTTTACAAGAACAAAAGTACATAAGTATGTTTATTCCTTGTTTAGTATCTATATTACAGGTTAATGCTTAGTTTGGGGATAGATGGGGCTGTGTGAATATCAGTAGATATTTATTAAAAAAAAATACTGACATTGTTCTCGTTTCGTCGAATCGATAGCTTAGTGTCCTCTCTGAGGAACGAAATTATCTTTCTTTTAGGGCATTCAGATGCAATAAACTTCTTTAAAACATCGCACAGAGTGACTTTCACTATGCGGCTGCCCTTTTGACTTTTAATCTGTAACTTAAAAAAATGACAGAGCTCATCCTGCTTAATTGCATCTACGGGAGTAGTAATGGGAATTTCCTTCAAATAGAAAATCTTATCTCGTAGAACATGCTACTTTTTCTAACAATGAACTGTAGATAATGTTGATTCGTTGTCACGCACAATTAAACAGCTCTGGGTGACCCACTAAGCTTAATAAATAGCAGTTAACAGCAAGTTCAATTACTTAAATAGCCCCAGCTTCTTGGAATACTGTTCTTTCCTAATTATCTTGATATGGATTACTTGTTTTCCTGAAAGTTATTACCCGATTTCTTTGTTCTAATTCAATCTGGGGACATGGCCCATTAGACAAATCAGATCGGCATAAATACCAACATAGAAGCACTCTCATTTAATCACTGTCAACTTTGTTCTGTCTTGTTGAATAATGTCTAATCCCATACTTGGTATGTATAACGTTAGGTACAACAGCGGGCAGAAGGGACTATACTCAATAAAGATTAAAGTACAAGTGAATTTAACTAGAATGGATCTATCTATTACGTAGGTGTTAAAATCAATTAGTTATGTATTAAGAGCGAGAAAGACTTTGCTACATATTTCTTATATTACAACATGCAGGTATTGATTGAAGTATAGGAGCAACCGTCATTTGTTTAGCTTTTCATCCGAATTTTCACACACTTTATTTACTTTAAGCGCCACGTCACCCATGGTGGGCGATAAACAATATAATTTAGAGTATCCACAGATCGAATCATTAATGTTTTTATTAAAAAAGGTAAAAAAAACATCACTTAAAAACTAATTTCGTAACATCATTCTTCGTTATGCTAGACTATTTACGGGAATAGGTTAGTACTACATTGTTTTGACACATTGAAAAAAGTTGCTAAGTTCACTTTCGAGAACTTTAACAAAAAACTAACATTACAATTTGTACCTTGATACCTTCACGTAAAGTATTCTTTCAGGTATTAAATCCGTGTCGGTAACACGTCCAACTGATTCTCTATGAGCAAGTTCCCGAGTTACCCTCTATAAATAATGAAAACCGCATTGACATCGGTCCAACCGTTTTCCAACGACAAACACGTGTGTCAGAACATTTCACAGTGGGTTTAGAACAATCATTTTTAGTATTTTTAGTCCTTTACAGAAAGTTTTATTATTTTTTAATTTTGATTACAAAACAATATTATTGATATTGTTATGTACTATAATTTTAAACAACTGGTTATTGTGATTGTAAACTACAGTGCGAATCAGACAGTGTTAGCTTCATTTGACATTCCTCAGTATTCTTATGGCCTTAAACTGAAAGACCCTAAACTATTTGACTTTGAAATGTTTAGTTTAAATGTTAATAAATATTGGAGTCTATTGAGACTGCTAGTTAAAAAAGTTTTAAATACTGCAAACAATAAATGCTTTGCAACATGTTTGAAACTCAAAAGAAACAGTAAAAACGCTAGTGTATATAAAGCACTGAGCTCGCTTACAGCTTTATGGGATGCTGGGTATCTCTAGGGATCGCCAAGGACGTCAGGATATATGAGCACATTTGTATAACCACCATTTGTTTGTTTTGACATCTATGTCTTCTATGTTCAAAATGTTTGACTTTTCTTATCACAAATATATGTATATAATTTGGTTAAAAATTATTCATCAAAGATCAAAGTCACTATTTCGAACAGTTTTGTTAATGAGTTTATATTTAACCTGAAAACAATGACTGGGTCTAATCCTTGAATTATATTTAAACTGCCAAGTTTACGTAAGGATTTTTTGTATTATTTAGCAAGCACATCAACATATATAATATAATCAAAACAGCGTTATCTGATTTCCCTTATGCCATTACTGAAAATCAACGCCGTAGTACAGTCGACTCTCGTTAATTCCAACCTGCGATAATTCGAACCTCTCTATAATTAAAAGTTATCACGAGCGCCCTACAAAATATCTTTATATTTCGAACTAAATCAATACATTTTTATGCACTTGGTAATTCGAACGAAAAAATCATTGCTATATAATAAACGACGACATATACGACGATAACACTCCACAATTCAAAGTTGCAGAGAGAAAGAGGTCGAATGATTGTAATGTAAGTACATTTGCGACAAGTTCAAACTTGTATCAACATACACGAGCCTTTGTTTTTGTTATGAATAGTTTTGAAGCAAACCAGTATAACAGAGTTCTTTCGAAACATTAATTAATTAACATTATGAATAGATTTATGTATGTACACTCTAAACTTTTTTCATCGTTATAGAATAACAGTTAATAAATAATTATTGATCAATGCTTGGTAATTCGAAGTTTTATTGATTTTCTCTCACAAATTTCGAACCATTTGATATTTCAAACATTCGATAATTCGAAATATTTTAAGAGTCCCTCGAGTTTCGAATTAACAAGAGTCGACTGTACATCGGTACAAGTCGAGTTAAAGCCCGATTCAGCATGTTAACTACATAACATTTTTTAGTTATTTTCATTTTCTTAGATCATTGAATCCGGGCGCAAGAAACAATAGAAAATCTATTATGTCTGGCGCCTTAAGGCGTCATTGTCGATCAAAGGGTTAAAAATGATTTCAGTAAAACTGGCTTGACCGGATCGTTGGAGTAGAACGCTGATGCGTTCATTTGACGAAACGCCGGGTAAGAAACTGTCACAATGGTCGTTCCCCTATGGGTAAAAAAAATATATCACATCGAATGCCTCTGATCTTTGAAAGGTACGTTCAGCTATTGGTCCCTTCTTCAAGCTAGTTCTTAGGATGGTAGTTGTGCATAATCAGCTCATTATACCCTACCGAAGGGCACGATCCTACCCGTAGAGAGTGTATAGGCCTTAGTCGTTCACGGGTCGCCCAGTTTGGATCCAATTCAAAACCTTTGAATTTCTTCGCAGTTTACGCAGGTTTCCTCACGATGGTTTCCTACACAGTGAGAGCATCGGATAAACGTACAGATAATTTCAAAAATATATTGGTACGTGGTGGGATTTTAACCTGAACCCTTCAGATCGGAAGGCAACAGTCCACACCAATGACCCACCGGCGCTTATTGTCGTTTGGCTTTGATAGTCATTACCACCAATCTGCATTAAAGCCGTATTCTAGAACGAGACTCAATGTTGATCTTTGCTAAAATTGAGTTGAAAGGGATGGTGCTATTTATCATATAGAGCTATATCCTTTTCTCACTCTACTTAAGTGTGACAAGTCTTACAGTGAGTGGTGGATTGATTGATTGAAAGCCATGAACAACAAAGCAGATTGTACGATTAACACGTAGGCGTATATATTTTGTGCTACAAATAATCAAGTTATCGAACTGTAACCGAACAATACATTATGTTCCCATATTCATGTGGAACAATATTGTAAGCGTTACATGTCTTACGGAATATAATACTCTTTTGTTCCGCTACGGATGAATTAAACATTAATTTCTTAGTCTTGACGCACACATTTGTAGTTGAGATCTTATACCAACGAAAAGTGAATAGTAAATAGAATCAAAAGAAAAGCTGTAATGAGTAGGTATATACGGAAAGATAGCGCTTTTAGAATACAAGTAATTAATTCAAAATACAACTTTTTGGTATCTAGTTAAAAATAAAAAGAGCCATTACAAGGGTCAGTAACATATTTTAGTGGTTCTCTGTTTTCGCTTATAAGTATTTATGGGAGGTAGTTGATAAAAAATAGCGTGTAAGCCGTTTCTTTACTTCCTATAACAGCTTGCCATTATTATTTTAGCGCGATTATTAGCTAGTTCGTTCTTGGTAACATCCCATCCATTTCTAAGGAAACCTGTTGAGACTCAATGCACAATTAGGACTCAACTTCTTCTTCTTCAAAATAATATCCTCAGAAGTCCAAAACGATTTGCAGTTGAATTGCAACTAAAATTGGCAACAGGACATATTATAGTAAGAATGTATATCCTATAAGGTGGTAATAGATATCATCATTGATTAGGCAATATTTAGACCGTTTAACAGAAGTATCTGCTAGGGATCAGCGTTATGTTGATGAAATTTCATCGTAACTTACACCTACATACTATAGTTTAAGTACTATTACTCATACAGTCGATTCTCGTTAATTCGAAACTCGAGGGACTCTTAAAATATTTCGAATTATCGAATGTTTGAAATATCAAATGGTTCGAAATTTGTGAGAGAAAATCAATAAAACTTCGAATTACTAAGTATTGATCAATAATTATTTATTAACTGTTATTCTATAACAATGAAAAAAGTTTTTTCGTTCGAATTACCAAGTGCATAAAATGTATTGATTTAGTTCGAAATATAACGAGATTTTGTAGGGCACTCGTGATAACTTTGAATTATAGAGAGGTTCGAATTATCGCAGGTTGGAATTAACGAGAGTCGACTGTAGTTGACTCTATTACTTATCTGTGGGTCTAGTCAAATCCATCTTTTGTATCAATGTTTGTAAATGACTAAACTCAAAACTTCTGCGACAAAATTATTTCACCATGGGAGCTACATTGGCTATATATATATATATATTATAAATATTATATATATATATATTATATATATATATATATATATATATATATATATATATATATTATATATATATATATATATATATATATATATATATTATATATATATATATATGATACATACAACAAAAACGTTTTATACCCGTGAGAAGCTAAAGGCGGATCGCTAGCGTAGGTACAATAAACTGTTAAGCTTTTTCAATTGAGATTTGATAAGAGTACTAACTGAAATGTGAAGTACGATTCACAAAGATGACCACTACGCAACAACAACAACAAGCAACAAGTCATTTTTAGGTACCTTTAGAAGTGCGATGCGGTGAAACGTCGAAAAATCTTGTATTTTGTATACAGTCATGATTGTTTAAATATAAGGTACATACTTCTATTGTTTGACTGTCACTAATATATTATGCATCTTGCGTAGATCGCCGCCATTTTTTTAATGTTACGAAGTGAAGGGACGGTCTGGATGCTCATCTGATGGTAAGTAATACGCCTGACCATGACAGAGCGGCATTGAAGGGGACCAACAACTGATAAACAGTTATTATTCTCCATCAGTGTTGCACTGTGCCCGAGACAACAGATTCTAGATCTCTTATACCCGGTAATTTCGCTAGCTAGTGTCCTCATTCCGAAACACGAAGTGCATAGCACTCTTATTTCACGGTATGATATCTGCCATTACGGTGGTACCTACTTAGACGACCTAGTATTAAGTCTACCACATGTTGCTAAGCAGAAAAGGTACAGTCCCCGAGGCAACATAGCTCGCCCACACGGTTTTTAGATAATGAGACAGACTGCAAGGCGGTCACCTTAATAAGGCGGCCGTCAGGGAGTCCCCGCTTCGGGGAATCTGGGCCGGCCGCATGCGTAATTCACTAGGTCGGTGTTATCGCTCTGTATTCAACATACCACACAAGCATAGTAAGCGAATGATATGCTTGTTAGTTGACACTATATGAATTAAAACAGTTTATATTTGTAAATAATAAATACAGAGTATTTTTTAAGACTCTCAAAAGTGTTATAAATCATCTTCGATATCAGCCTTTACATCTCACTGCAGGAAGCAGGCCATCCCAGAAAAGAGGTAAAGCTATAATGTAGGCATATTTTTACCTCAGTCAAGTGATAAAACTGTTCGCCATTTTGACCCAAAGATTATCTGTGGTCAGGTGTCATTCTATTTTTTATAATAGCTTTTGTAAGAAATCAAAATCAAAAAGTCTGTTTTCAGAACTATTTTACAAAAATATAAAAGATTTTGTTGCAGCTATCAATGACTGTAATCCTCTTTCGTTAACGGTCATTTTAACATCCATATTAACAAAATTGGTTAGGATTTAAAGAGCCAAATTACGGTCGACTAGCAAAGTTGCCTAAAGCATTGTTATTTATCCTACACAAATGAACAAACTAAACAACATATTGCCGTGTTGTTAATCCGTTCTTTCTGGCCCCTAACTAAATTAACGGGAACGATATAAATATTCCTCTCGTAGACAGTACCCGAAAGTTCTACCGTTGGAAATGCGTGCTAACAACTAAGTTGTTTGCGCTTTAGCCGAATTGGATCCCGAATAGATACTTAGCTACTTAGGACAGTGGTAATTAAGTCGTTCCTGTTGTTCGTTGATATTCAGCATGCGCCTGAGCCCCTTAGCAACACTAACGAAATGTTTTAAGATATTCCCTGGCTTCTATTCTTTTGGGTAGGTAAGTATTCGATACATAGCAGGGGCGGATTTCGTCTTCACTTTCAGTTGAAATGCTTCATGGAAATGTAATATTTGATGGAAATGATGTCCGGATCGTAATAAGCTTATTGTATCTTATGAGTCTTGTCTTTTATGGACACATTAATATTATGTGAACTATATAAGCTTTCCGTAAGTCATTTAGTAAAATTCCTTATTCATCACGATTTTAATATGTACCTACCCAGGTAGTTATTTGTTCCATCACTCATCCACCATTTTCTACAATTTGCGATAACTTATGAAATCAATTACCATCGGAGACGTTTTTTCAAGGGCCAGTAACGCATCTATTTGACCTCTGGAATGGCAAATGTAATGTAACTGGTGGTGGTGATATTTTCCATTAGGGGAGCTACTCACTTACCTCCATTTTTATATGAAAAAAAGACAAGTAGATGATTCACTTGATTAGGTAATGTCAAGAGCGTCGGTGGAACTGTTGCTTCGGATTGGAGGGTGCTGGTTTAAATCCCACCTCGTACCAATGTATTTTCTAAATTAAATGAACGTTTATTGGACGTTCTTACGGTAAAGAAAAACATCGTGAGGAAACCTGCGTACACCTGCGAAGGAAGTCAAATGTTGTGCGTGAAGTCAGCCAATCCGCACTGGGCCCGCGAGGACGACTGAGGTTTTACTAACTTTTTAGGGTACGCTCGTTCCCCGACGGGGACATATAAAGAGCTGATTATGATAAAGTGATGTCACCACTCTTGGACATTGGTAACTCTAAAGCATGGCTCTCCAAAAATTTATTATACCCGTATGTCTATTAATGTTATTAGAATTCTTAATAACTTAAAAAATAGATTATACTTCATTATCAATTATTATCACCGAAGATGTTAATAAGCAAAGTCGCAATGTGTCCTGATGTTGGATATTTTCTTTGTGAAATATTCATCGCTAGGCTACTCGTATAATTTCATTTTAAAAGTAATTTAAATTGACACCTTTTTATCGTATTTATACCTTCACGATGCCCATTATTTACAACATATCGTGTGTTAACAGACAGGTGTTACAAATAAGAAATGACAAGAGCGTAACAAATGTAACAATCCAATTGCAGTTGAAAAGGGACCTTTATTACCTGCACATTAGGGTACGCAATTTCCTAAATACATAAAGAGGTAGGTACGTAAGAGTTGAATTGGATCGTCTTTTCGAGTTATGAGGGTCCGCACAACCATGCGTCACAATCACTCTCTGTCTAAGGCCTGCGCCCTCCTAAATATTGTTTTTAGACGTTACACTAGCAAAACAGTATGCAAAAGTTACCTGAAAGCAACCTTACAGAGCTTGGTTACAAGTTCTTGATTCCATTGGTAAGTCATATCGCGGTTATGATATTATCAAATTTTGTGATAGCGAGTTACTTTTATGGTATTTGACGCAGTATTTTCGTACGCTGCTCATAAAAGCTTTTTCTTACCTAAGATGTAGATTTAGGTTTATACTAATGTAAGTAGTAGATACCTATTATAATTCAATTCAAATGTAGGGCTGTATTTTTAGTTTAACCAATCCATATGTTAGTATCGAGTTAAATTGGATAAAAATAAATACTTAAGTTACTAAGTTGTGTTATTTGTGTTTTTTTTTCATAAATTTATTACGTGTTCAAAAAGCAGTAAGATAACATAATTGGTTTGGATACTGTGTAAATGAACATTTGACTTACCAAATATCAATCAAAATCTAAATATATTTATTGAATTTAGGTCCATGAAGAATACTTATGAAAACCAAATTTAATTAAAAAAAAACATATGTGCTCTCTTATATTTCAATTTTGGGACATACTAAACCCAAATATTTTTGGTAAATTCTGTCGAATAGATGGTCAAAGACTTCCTGGGAATAGCTATCCCCAAAAGTAATATATATTTTGTTTCTTCCCGCGAAGGACTTCAAGCGACGAGCAAGGCTCATGAGGAAATAATCAAAACCCATTGAAATTTGCGGCCGTTACGGCTGACAGTTAAGAAGTAAATGAAAAGAGCCTATAACCATCCAATTGCAATTGAAAAGGGTTAGTTATTACCAAGTTAAGTAAATTTTAAATAGGAGCTGTCAATATCTGTACACGTTCACGAACGACTCGCAACTCAATACAGCAAATATGCTCTACTCTTGAACCGCGACTCGCGCAATTTCCTTTGCACCGCAGATATCAATGTTTTTGCTATCTCAATTTAGATTCTATATTTAGTAGTAGTTAAGCAGGTGCGTGGTATAAAGTATTTGATTAGGTGTATGTAAAATGTATTTGCTTTTTAGAATTGTATATATTCATTCGTTGGAGCAGATGAATTCGGGAGTTGATATCGCGTATCGGTAAGTGTAATGTAGGCACTCCGGCCCGATTGACCGACTGCTACTAGTACTAGTATTGTGCGTCGACGTCTTAGACGTCCTATACACCCGTAATAGGTAAAGAGTGTAAAGGACGTCTGAGTCCAGTACCCTTTACGGGTAATAAGCGCCGACCATCCCAGTTTTCAGCATCTACATTCCCTCTTCAAATCGTCGGTCCGTCGGCCCGCTCGTCCACGCTTCGTTTGTCTAAGCGAGGTCGCCACTCCAAACGGTTTGGCTCCATCGACCGTCTGACCGCCTAGAAACATGACCAACCCATTTCCACTACAGCGTGCTGATTCTAAAAGCAATGTAGATAACCTTGGTTCACCTGCGGATGTCTTCATGGCGAATTTCATCCGCCTATGAGGTCTCGAGATTGCACTCGAGCATTGCACATTGTCCAAAATGTAATTATCTGTATGAAATCGACTAATTTTTCGCTACAAATGCCACATCCTATCACACATACGTAATGCTTTCTCATGTGAGGTGAGAGCCCAGTAGGGGAGACCGGGAATGGTTGACTATAGCGGAAGGTAGGCTAGGCAATAATAACTTGCCACCAATATGTGCTTTTTAAACCAATTATTGAGTAATCTATCCCGGACATGGGATAGGTTGTTCAAGCGTCAAGAGTAAGACAATTGTCTGATAAAAATAACACAAAGAAATACATTGATTATGGATAAGTATTTAACGTAGCTGAATAGTTGTTATTTATGAATGTACAAAAAGTATTGTACATTGTCAATTCATTCTGACTTACTTACTTTAAAAGTACAGACTTACTCGTATGCTGAAATCATACAGCATAAATAATATTGTACGCCTTCGTCACTGCGAACTATTTTGATAATAAGATCTGCCTATTGTTAATCTATAACAAATGCAACAAACGATTTTGATTAGTATTTTTGAGATTAAGTTCAACATTGGAAATATACAAACTCAAGTCAAAATTTGATCAGCCATCCCCGGTCTCCCTACAAGCTAGTTGGAATACCTCCGCTCGCTCTATTTGCCAGCTCTCCAACCACGACTCTTGCAAACTGACGCCGCGGAGTATCG
>PQWD01003485.1:110313-124459 GCA_019425675.1 Leucinodes orbonalis
TTATTTTTCGAAAATTCGAAAATACATTGGTACTGTGGGATTTGAACCTCGCCCTCCCGGTAGGAAGGCGACAGTCCACACCCTGAGCCACCGCGCTCTACGCGTGGTGTGAATGTAAGTGGATATTTATTTATTTTATTTTTTTCATTTAATTTCTCTCATTACAAAAGTTGCAACTATCATGAAAGTAGTTGTGTTCTAGACTGAAACATAGCTTTACTGGAAGGTTTGGATAGGCAGTTTTCTTCAGAACAATTGGATACGTCACTCCCATTTGTACCATTGATTGTACCATTACCATAGATTGGACAAAATTAGTGCCATTGTGTCATTAATGGTACGGTCTAATGGTACAAATGGCACTGTGCGGATAATAATAGTATAATCGTCATACATTATTGCAGTGCTGTAGATATTTTTAATAAACCTACCGTACATACCTACTTAGGAGCTAATATGTGATTATGACACTAAACCTTTGATAATAAAAAACGGAATGGTTTTTTGTGATTTGAATCATTGATTTTGTATTGATTTTTTTCATGTTTATCTACAGTACTTGTGACAAATGATGAATATGTATTCCGGATTACGGATTACGTCGCGGGATTCAACCTGCACCCTCCAGATCGGAAGGCAACAGTTCACACCAATAAGCCACTGCCGCTGTTAATTTATCTTTACTGTTTTTACCTTTATTTTAAGCTTATTTTTAAAGTCTTAGTTTTATTTGTTATAACAACGTTGTTTCAACGCTAAGACATTGACTAAAAACAGTAAAAACTTTTGAATATTCGAAATCAAACAACAATAAACCATTGACAAATTGTAAGGAGAAGAAGGCCATTTAACCTTACAAAATTCAGCAATTAAATACGTCAACGAAATTGCCTTTTCATTTTGGAAGTACATTATTTTTTTGTTCACTGAATATTATAAATAATTTTTAAAAAGTAGGTCAACTATTTATGTCATACAACATAGTGTTTTTTTTTCATAGATGGATGATGCCATTTACGGAAAAGGTGCATGGGATCTAAGCTAAAATGTTTAATTCTATACCCATTGAGATGAGAATATATAAATGGTTTTGGAGATTCATTTATGGCTATAAAATTATTTAGCTAAATCACCTATCTACAAGAAAAAATATTCCGTGCTACGAAGTGCACACTAAGCAGTCGGTCACGTTTACTTCTTAAGTTTAGCTTTTTATGTCATAAGTGAATGGGACGATCAGCTCGCTCACCTGGTAGTAAGTGATACGCCTGACCATGATAGATGCAGTGTTGAAGGAAATTAATAACAGTTGGTAGTAATTATTTTCCATCAAAACTGCCCTGCGCCTCTCACCCAAGACAACAGATGTTAGGTCTTTTATACCCGGTAATTTTACTAGCTACGGTGCCCTCATCCCGAAACACAGAAATGCACTTCCGTTTCACGGGACAATATCTGGCACTGCGGTGGTACCTACCTACTAGACGATACAGTACGAGTCAACCACCTAGTAAAATGGTAGTCGGTTCTATTGTGTGATGGGTTACGACCTAACCTACCCTCAGTCACGCTATACGGTAAGGCCTGTGCCTTGTTATAGGACGACACAGGCTTATCATGATGAAATTCTAAAACAGTAATAAACTTAATGAATATTTTAATAAACAGTTTCTATTTTAATACCAGTGCCGTTGGTACAGATACAGACAAAGCGTAATCGATATTGCCCCAAACGTACAACGGGTCCGGTGAATTATACGCCCACTACAGATTCGGATATTCCCCGAACCCGCGCTTAGATGGATGGCATTATCTAATTCGCATCCTACAAATTACCTACAACTCTATCCCGACTCTAATTGTTTTGTACCCTTTCGATCAGTGTTGTCACTCGATAGTCCACTATCGATAGTTCATTGATGGTTGAGCTACAGCTATAGTATCGATAGCATCGATACTATCAAAAGCCCCGTACTACTAAATACAGTTGAAACAGATTTTTTACTAACAATAATATCGATAATATTGATGCTTAATGTAAAATTGACTATCGATATTATTGCTTCTGAATGTTGCCAAAATTATTGATACCGATATCGATATTCAATCGACAGTATTGATGTTTATCGTTAGTCAAACTATCGATTGTTTGGCAACACTGGTTGCGATTTATGATTGTGGTTATGTCACTGTCACAATGATATCTCGCTTGTAGGCTTTGTTGCGCGTATACAAGTATTTGGCGTACGTATAACATCGTATTAACAATTTGTCAGTCACGAGTTGACGTTGAATATTTTATATCGTGTAAGTGCATTTGCTTGTTAATAAACTGGAAAGCGGAGCATGATTATGAATAATATTTTTGTATTGGACTACTTATTCAAATTGGGATATTTTTATTTGATATTGCTATGTGATGGTAAATATAAAACACGTGTTGGTTTGTTCAAATAAGTATGACATTGTACAAAAGAGACGCAGTTAATAACATTACTGATAGAAGGCTCATTCTGATTGATAAATCGTGGGTAACATTTCTTGCTAACGATTTTGTCAATAATACAAACAAATCTTACGATAGTGTTTACAAAGGCGCCTTGCGCAGTCATATGTCTATTTATAGCTTCTGGTCTTTAAACATATTGATACACAATATTGGTATGTTTGACGACCCATTTGGTGTCGCTGTTGAGAAGTCGACTGCAACACCAAGGGTTACGAGTTCAATCCCCGGGCAGTACTAACATTTGTGTGCATGAACATGTCTGTTTGTAATGGTCTGGTGTTTTTCTGTATACAAAAAATGTATATAAGTATGTTTATCCGTTGTTTAGTACCGGTAATACAGGCTTCACGCTTAACTTGGGACTAGATGGCGCTGTGTGAATGTCAGTAGATATTTGTTATTTGTTTGTTATTATTGTTCTTTATTATTAAACGGGGTGGTATAACATTTAAGCTCATATTTTTTAATTTTAAGTATAGATTCCACTATCAAACTAGTCTTTGGCTGTTTTGTTGATAAATGATAACAGTCCGCTGATAGACAACAGTAACGCCATTAGGCCTATGATCTCCTTAAACCTCCTTTGGATGTCATGTTGTAACTCGGATAACCGCGCTGAAAGTTTATACCAAAGCTTGCAGTTCAAAATAAGATATGCGAACGTCCGGCATTTATAAATGCCTCCGTGTTCTTGTGGGCACAGCGTTCGGCTGACCCGGAGGTCATTGGTTCAATGCGTTGGGAAACGTCACTTTTGTGTCACTATGCCGGTAGCCTGTAGTGGGTCATTAAAGGCGGATAATGTATTATAGCTATCACTAATGCGTGAAGTTACCATGCAAAGTTCGAATCATTTCTCTTCATACAATAAAGCTATAACATACAATATCCTAAGTAAACTGGGCACAAATGGACTTACAAATGCGTGGGTTTTCTGCGATTTTAATGTTATTTGATGAGGTATCCATTTTATTCGTAGATATATCTATATACAATTAAGAACCTCAGTGAAACGAGGGATCATTAAGTTATTAATTCAGAGTTCATCTAATGGTTTTCACGAGGCTGTTTGAGAACTCATTGATGTTCCTGGAATTCTTCAAGTAGATTTCAGCGTATTTTTAATCCGAAACTCCCAAGGGAAAATGTTCAAAGACGCACTAGAACTCAAACATATTCGAGATGTATGAAACACTTTTATGCCTTCTAATTGGGTAACTTCGCGTATATGTAATGTTGCCATCTTAGCCTTTTTGTAGCTAGATCTAGCACTTTTTTGTATAGGTGAACTCCTTTTTTAACGATTTAGCCCGAATAAAGCAATCTAGCTCTTTTTTACAAGTATGAAGTTTTCGACATGCTAATAAGTACTTTTTTGCTATCTCATCGGTGATCTTGGTCTCATGATGACCTTTTTTTAGACGAGCGAAAAAAAAAACTGCTTCCCGACATGATTATTTCAGCATTTTAGGACAGAAAATCTTTTGACGCTTCAATAAGCTCTTTTTCTAAAACTCAGGTGGCAACACTGCGTATATGTAGGTAATACACAACTTTCGGAACAAAGGATCGTGAATAGCAAAACGCTATTGTATGCTCGGCAGAACCAATTCCTAATATTTTGACCTTTCATTCATTTCAATTAATAGATGGATTACCACTTTGACCTATAATGAGTGAAATTTTACGAATGAGGAAATTCAGTGCAACTAACTTTTGGGTTTGTTGTATAGAAGGACAATATATCCGATGTTTTCAAAACATTTTATATAAAATGTTTAGACACACACATTTTATAGCCACATAAGGTTTGACCTGTGAAAAACATATCAGATCTCATGTCGAGCCAAGCTTCTGAATCTACACGACTTAACTCTACAGACCCTAACTTAAACAAATTCTGCATGTCAGTAAATACGTATGGCTTCGACGTTTCTCTACCGTCGTGGAGGTGATGCGAATACTTAGTTTCTGATCTGAAGTAACGAAACAGTCAAGCCATAAATATTTACTGCTACACCCCCCTTTACGGGTAGGCTCGTGCTCCTCCGCGTAAAAACGCGGGGACGTATTCGTTTATGAGCTGATGATGCTGATGACAGTTATGTGCGAGATGTTAATGTGTGCAAAAGTTTCTTCGTCGTTGTTAGTACCATAGTACAAGTTCTTGCTAAAACCGGGACTAGATGGCGCTGTTTAACTGAAAACTGTTATCACCGAGTTAAGATAGCCAATCTTAGTTCAAAGTTACAAGAGTATATGGCGTTGTTGCCCGTCGTCTTGGGAGTTATTCATTTAGAGTTTTAGAGGATTCTCACTCGCTCTCGTGGTATGAAGAGGAAGTGTTATTCTAAGTTGTAAAGAGACGGTATTCCGTCTAATACTTGATTTAAAATTTTGGAGCCCCGAGGAGTGCGATGTTTTTATTATGAACGGTGAGCAATATAACTAGTTCGATCACCTGTTGACCCCCGTTGTGGGTGAAGGAAACCACTACCTACAGGCAGTCATTATTTTCTAGTGTAGGGACACATTGTAAGTATGAATTTTTTATATCAGCATATTAGTTGCTGCGCACTGACCGGCTAGTGTACTAGGGTTTAGCTTTGGGTAAACATATTAGTTTTTATTCGGAACCCCTTTATCCTTTTATTTGATGGTCACTGGTAGTGCAATTCCCGGTTAGTGTCATGACCCCACATGTAACACTGTTAGTTAAATTTGGAGTCTAGTGTGTCACCACTCACGGAGTAATCACACTGGTAGATATATAAACACGCAGGTTTGTAATTTTTGTTCATTATTCAATAAAGGGTATAGGTCTCGATATTGCATGTACCCTGACCGACAATTTTACATAGATATCTTATACCCAGTAATATTAGTAGCTTCAGTGTTCTCTTTCTTCAGACAGAACAGAAAATTCAAAATCATGGACACTTTGACTATTGGACAGCCATTGGTGAGCGGCCCAACCAGATTGATACTACGGCCTCAAGGAAATCGATAATTGTTCAAATGTTCGGATGGCTCGGACCCAAAAAACGTACTTAATTACCCTCGTCGAAGTGGACTTTACTTATCTCTTTTATGTGTATTAGACATAAAAGTGCTTAGTTGATTATAAGCTTTATCAGCAGTTCTAAAGGTACATTTCGCGAGGGAAATCCGGTAAGAAACCCTTGTTACTTATTTTTCACAGCAAAACTGTTAACGTTGAAAATATTTCGTCAAAATGATTGAATATTCCTTTAGTTACTAGTTATTAAAAAATACGTATATTTTTTTAAATTTGTGTTTACTTTTTGGGTATGATGTTCTTCAGTTAAGATTTTGCTGACATACAAAAGGTAAAGCATTTATTTTACTACGTTCCCTTTGTTTCGAAAGTAACTACAGCTCTAATTTTGAACTAGGTATCCGAAGAATTCTAGAATTTCATGTTCTAGGGCTGTGACAGATTTTAAGCCCCGCATTATACAAAAGCCTTTGTTGTTCCGTTTTTAGACGTAGACTTATTAAAATGTGTTTAAAGCAGTACAGTACAGTATGTATCATATAAACATGAAAGTTTGTAACAGAACAATGTAATTATCATTCTATATTTACTATTTCTTGATATTTTGAAGCAGCGTTTTTGTGTAAGACCCTAAAAGTCACCCTACATTTAAACTTTATGGTCACAGAATTAGCCAGTCCGTTTGTAGAAATAGTACAAATTTGTTTAAAATCAATTTAAATGAAGATTATTAGTTATCCCTGATCACTACGAGTAATGAGCGTTTCCCTACATTTACTAGACTCAAAATTATTATTTTACAAAGACTTGATTCTTTTTTTAATCCATCTGCATGCTCAATGAGGGAGTTAAAGGAAGCATAGCACTATAGCTGTTGGTTCTGAAAAGATTATGAATCAATTAAAAGAGAACATCAACGCCATCGACTTACACATAAAAAGGAACTAGAAAAGCTTACGCTAGATTAAGGGAAAGGGTCGTCCAAAGTTAAATATTCTTCTTTGACGATAGTGAATCAGATACAGCCAAGCACGGGATTTTTTCATGTAACTAGTAATAGTCCCGAAGAGGAATATGATCAATAACCACCACATCAGGTCAGCAGGGTTCAGGTCCTTCTTCATGGCATAATTATGAAGGGAGATTGGGCCACATTAGGAGTGAGTGGAAAATTTAGGTGAACAATATGGGAAATATACGAGTAACATACATTTTACAGTCGAAAGTCCATCAATAAAAAAGTATTAAGTCCAATGATTATTTAATTAAAACAATTACAAAAATTTGACTCCTGTATGAAAAGGGGAGAATTTCATAGTTTTGATGAGTAATTTTCTTGACGACCAGTGTGGACCGGTTCGATCCCTGTGATCAATAAACATGTCTGTTTGTATTGGTATGGGTGTTTTCTATGTATATATGTACATATACAAAGAAAAATATAAGTATGTTTATACGTTGTTTAGTACCTATGCTTCAGGCTTCACGCTTAACTAGCTAGATGGCGCTGTCTGAATGTCAGTGGATATTTAATTATAACTACTAAGTATTTCGACATTTATTACTATTGGACAAAAAGAAAACATGTTGTGATCCTTTTTCACAATTCGAATGTGACTCCAAAGGGAATAACACCGGTCCTCAACGTCTGCAGCCAATTGGGGAATCCTAAAATTCTCACGTTTTTCCCGGCGACTTGTTAAACGTTTATTGCGCGACAGATGTGGTCGCGCCCTTATACGGCCCGTTACGATTCAGTGCTGGCCCACGCTAGTTTTATGGCGGTTTCTTTGAATAATGTAAAAGACGGTGCGTAAAGGCTGTTGGGAGTTGTGCACGTCTTACAAATACTTCAGTAAAACAGCATAATAACTACAGTGACGCTTGAATTCGAAATAAAATATTTCTGAAATCTTAAAGTTGTTTGATATCCTTTATAAAGATTTTAAAAATGCATGAGTTTGACATTGGTGAGATTAGATTAGATTTATCTTATGTTTTAAAAGATTAATATAGAATAATACAGATTACCTGTATTTAAATAAAAATAAAAACAGAAATAAAATAAATCAAGCATTTAAAGCTAATATTTTGGTGATTATAATAACACGTAAAGGGTAACCTTTCTTTGAACTTAGCAATTACTAAACTTTTCTCAGAATACCTAAATGCTGAGAAACTTTGATACTTTAGTAAGTCTAATTGTTTATGCATCTAAATTGAAGATGACGAACAAAAAATTAGAGTTACTCGGTAAATTAGATGAATAAGGTTTCTCGGGATAATCTTGGCAAGGTTCTTACCAAGTTTATGTTTTCGTATTCCATGTTGTCACTTTTTCATTTGTTCAATGGAGAGTCCTGCAATCGCCAAAACTTTTTATTTCGTAGGTAATGAAGTGAACGATAATAATGATGGAAGATAAAACAACACAAATATGGCACTATATTTATTGTAGATTGTTCACAGTATACAAATCAGAATGCAAATGCAATTTGTGAGATAAGCAAATTGTACGAAAACTTGATCGTGAAATTATTATCGATATTTTTAGCGCTATATAATGCGATGCGGATCTCCGGGCCGTATTCGGCGCACGCCCGCCCGAGTCGCGTCATGTCGCTTAGAAACAACTACAATGAAACTTGGCAACTAAGTAGAAACTCATTTTCATAGGGAAACTTTACAGCCCGATGGTACTGGCTGAGTCTGTTATTTTTTTAAATATTACCTCGCGGTTTACATTGAATTTTCGACTGCTCGAAATTTTGTTTCGTTGGCGATAAACGTGTTCGATTTTTTTTATAAGTTCATAGAGAATATAAAGAGCCTAACTAAACGTTTCGGTACGTAGCCAATCCTAAGTGGCACATCCTGTTGAAAAACCGTTAGCTAATAATGAACCAGTGGCGGGTAATGGTTCGAAACCATTCCTCGACAAGTCGTCAGAAGAATGTCTTCATTCAAATGATGATGAGGTGATGATGACGTGTTGAGGCATTGTCACTACAATGCCTTAAAACGTCTTAGCATCATCAATGACATTTAACTAAATGTCAAAGTTATAAAATGCGAGAACGATATTGGTATTTAATTTGTGATTATTTGTTTAATCCCAGCATTATTGAACCCAAACTCACCACAAATGTAGGATGCATCCTGATGAATGCAAACGTGACTCTAACAACTTGTCAACACGCATTGCACTTTGCCCGCTGTAAAGGCCATCTGCGCCCAACAGCAGTAGTCAGTTCGAAAAAAAACCATTGCACCAGCATGATGAGTTACCGTCCGAATGTTCTTATGTGTTCAGGAGGTTATTGCTGTGGGTGGTAGGGTTACATAATATTAATGTTGCACAATTATCAAATGTTTAAGTTATTTATATATCAATATATTATTTATAATACGTCTTCTTACTCTCTCTTTAATCTATTACACTCCGCTGCTGAACATATACCTCCCTTATTTTGTGCCAGAATCCGTTGCATAGATTTCCTCATTCTGCCTTCTTATTAAAATTTCTTAAGTAGTCTTGACACTGTGCCGACAGGCATTATACGACACGCTTGCCAAAATATTTTATGGTCTCCACTCGGCCAAAGTACTGCGATATCCGTGACTAGCGCATTGCACTTCAACTTCAAGTAACACGACAAACAAAAGTTAGTTAGCCATTTACGTTAGTTCTCTTTCTCTCATGAATAAAATAATTTCTAATTTTATCTCTGACAGAAAATCCGACTATAGCGCGCTTCATTGTCCGATGAGTGACTTTAATCTTGTGAACTAATTCCGCAGTCAGTGTCCATGTCTCAGTTGCGACATTAGAACGGGTAGGACCCATTGCTCAAAGGCTTTCATCTTAACACGTTCCGGCATTGTTAATGTAACTAAATAGGTCTTATTAACAAACAAAAAAATAAACCCACTTGTATGAAATAAATATATTTCTTCCTTTCTCACCTTTCAGTTTTGGTTCCCTACCAAAAAAATAGGATACGCTCGGTCCAGAAGTGGATTGCACAGCTAAAGCTGTGAAGTAAATTCAACACCGTAATTATAACAAGTTTTTTAAGTTATTTCATTATTTGCTTTTGTCGATCCAAGTGACTCTTACTAAGTCCATCTAGCCCCAAGTTACTAGTAGTAACTTGGGGCTAGATGGCGCTGTGTGAATGTCAGTGGATATTTATTTATTTTATTTATTTATAAGTGAAACCTCGATATCCGGCTTCGTGTTAATTACAGCAAATTCTGACAGAATCAGAAATGCAATTAGTCGGGTGCGTGCAATCTGTCGGGTTGCGTTTTTATTACCAAACCGAGGGAGTTCCTTTTTAATCCCCGACGCAAAAAGAGGGGTGTTATAAGTTTGACGTGTCTGTCTGTCTGTGGCATTGTAACTCCCGAACGCATGCAGTGATTTCAATTTAGTTTTTTTTTGTATTAAAGGTGACTTATGTGCGAGTGTTCTTAGACATGTTTGATGAAAATCGGTAGAGCCGTTTAAAAGTTGTGAGGAGTGAAAGTGGCGAAAGTAACCGAATGACTGCAAATATACTTGGACTCAAATGAAATCTAACTTAACCTAATCTACCTATAAAAAGTATGAAATAAAATTAAATTAAAAATTTAAAAACCCCGACACAAGAACTTAAGTATTAAAGTAATAGTAGTAAAAATAATAAAAGAAACTTAATGTTAAAGTACCAAGAATCTATTGATAATTCTAAAAAAAAACGTCACGTTGGGGGACCGTGACTAATAAAAGAACGTAAAAGCCTAAAGAGGTAACCATCTGATGAAAAATATCGTAGATAAGAAAGAAATAATTAGGAGCGTTCCCCTAACGCGACGGTTTTTTTTAGAATTATCAATAGATTCTTAGGTACTTTAACATTTCATTCTTTTATTATTTTTTACTTTTTAAAGAGAAATTACTTAAGTTCTTGTGTCGGGGGTTTTTAAAATTTTTAATTTAATTTTTGTCTTTTACTTGTATGTGGAAATTCTATAGTGCGAGCAGGACAGCAGCCCGATTGACGGATTCGCAATACTACGTGATCAGTCATCATCAGTGACACTCGATATTTTAACCGTTTAATAATGGGCGTAGACGTTGCGACCTTTTTCGGCGATCATCATCATCATCAGCTCATTAAACGTCCCCACCGAGGGGAACGAGCCTACCCGTATAAGATGATTAGGCCTTAGTCGTCCACGCGGGCCCAGTGCGGATTGGACGACTTCACACACTTAAGGCCGACGTGACACAAAATTAGCAATTGATGAGATTTATAATTCTACTTGAATCGCGTTTTCAAATTTATTTTGTTCGTTTCTTTAACCTCTACTTTTGTATCGCTACTGCCTGTTTCCGATAACTTTCTATGATATTTATATGCGAAAACTGTAATAGTATTAAGAATTTTACTTAAGTTTATGCTGTAAGTTTTCCAAATACTATAAAATAAATTTTGCTTTGTGTAGTATTTTTTATATAAAAAGGTCATTAATATTTACTAGTACCTCATTGTATTATTAGTATACTCATTACCTTTATTCTGTGTATAGCCATATCATGATCCAATTATGACTTGTCGTAAATGGACTTAAATTGTAAAGTTCTCTGAGACGGTCACGTTCGTCCGCCTATCGATCGTCCCTTTTACTATTATGTATTTGCTAATTAAATTCTCCAACAATATTAAAACGTAGATTTCCCATGAGATTTGCCGAGATTGGTCGCTACTGGTGACGTTTATCGCCCAATGTTTACCCTCGCTTGATATTGGTATTAATGTTTGGACTTCCTTTCATTATTAAGGCGTATTTGAAATGCTTCCTATTTATGATTAAATAGAAAAGCCCTTGGGCTTGTACTTAAAGCTAAATGATGAAAAATTAATAGCTCCCGAATGATTTCAACAAATCAAAACAGATGCCAGGATTTGTAACTTTTTTACCGAGATGACAATTTTTACCGCCATGTTTTAATTTAATTATTTTAATATTGAAGGACTTATTTACAAATACAACACATTTATTGGGGCTTAAAGTGAATTTGTTAATATTATTAATACGAATCAAGCGACACTTAATTGAGTCTAAATTCCAAATAAAATCATTACGGATTGAGAATGGATATTCACGCGTTTCGAACAAATACAGCGATAAAGGCAAAAATTTACACTTAATTTGTCTCTTTTCTTTACTTAGTGTATATATGGTAAATAAACATTTATCGTTTCGAAACAGGTTGCGAATATTGGAAATTTAAATAAATCAAATAATTATCCACAGACAGCGCCATCTTTACGCAAGGAGTTTACTTTTACTATGGGAACTAAACAACGGATAAACATTATTTATTAAATTTTGTTTCATCATCATTAACTCATTATACATCCCCAACGAGGGGCACGAGATTACCCGTAAAGTGTGTAAAACCCTTAGTCGTACACGCGGACCCAGAGCGGCTTGGCCGACTTCACGCACAACATTTGAATTTATTTGTGGGCGTGCGCAGGTTTCGTCACGACGTTTTCCACTGTAAAAGTGTCGGACAAACATACATATAATTTCGTAACAACTAAAATACATTGGGACATTACGGGATTTGAACCTGCACCCTCCAGTTCGGACGACAACAGTCCACACCACGGAGTCACTGTCGCTCAAGCTTATCAGGTTGATAATATTATTATTAACCCAATATGACTTGGTAATGATAAACTCGTTCTGTATTTGGTCTAAAAATGGCAGCAACTGTTTACTTTCTCCCAAATAACAACCATTATTGAGGACAAAAAGAGTATTAATCAGAACAATTTTTCTTTGGCCGAAGTAGAAAAGGGGCCCATTCGACGTAATACCTTACATAATCCTTCACAATCAAGATAGGGTTGGACTGGCCGGACGGAATGGTCTCTCTTGCGTATTCATTAGGGAATCGTAGCGACAAATGTCTCGGAATTATGCTCCGCGGATTATTCGCTTACGAAAGAAAACAAGATGCGGCAAGCTTTAGTGTTTTTTCACTGGAGGGTGAAACGACATGTCTTAGAACGATTTCGGCTGGACGTGAGACGGTAGGCTGGTGTTTTTTAAGCGTGGGCCAGATTTAATACGTCAGCGGTTTTATGAAAACGCTGACTCTGTTAGATTTGCCCCGCTACGTTTATAAGCTCGTACGTATATCTCATAAAACGTTAGCTGCTAGATACTTTAATTTCTTTTTGATGAGTATTTCGGTTGTACTTTTGGTTTGTTTTTTTTTCTCTTTATTTAAGGAGCTTGGTCAACTTTGACTATGTTATGGCTACAACTGAATAAGATAACAAACAATTGGTTACATAACAATTCATATTGTAGTAACCTACCCTAGGTTTGGTTTTATAAAAATCATTTTGTTATTATTTTTCAAATTTTAAAGACAGTTACGTGAAGCTAGCCAACGTTAACGCCCACCAATCTGTACTGGACCCGCATGGACGACTAAGGCTTATACACGCTGTACGGGTAGGCTCGTGCCCCTCGGTGGGGACGTTGAATGAGCTGAAGATGATTTGAACTAAAATGTAAATTACTTTAAAGTAAATACTATATATCACTATCTATAGATACTCGTCATTCGGATAGCGCAAGGTGTTTCTGAAAAGGAAATAATAATAGGTTTAGGGGGTTTTTTGAAACTCCGGAAGCCCCGCCAAAAACGAAATACACAAGTACAGGTTCTGAATTGCCTTATGAAATTAGGCGGGGTTTTCATTACTCATGGGATAACAATTATAGTGACTTTATAATTATTATTCTCTTAGATTTTGAATTCGCGACATTCGGATTAGGCACCAATCTTAATTACAAAAGATAAAGGTAGTATACCTAGGTAAAATGTATTTACAAAAAAAGTATATAAGTATGTTTGTCCGTTGTTTAGTATCCGTATAACAGTCTAATGCTTAGTTTGGGGCTAGATGGCGCTTTGTGTATGCCGGTAAATATATATTTGTTTATTATTATTAATTTGAAATATCCGTAATCATAAATCACAAATACTCAAAACAGTACTTAACTAAATGTGACTGTGACGTTACATAAGATTTATTATTTGTTCCAATAGTATACAGAGGCCTCACGGCGAAGCACCAACTACAATTATTTATTGCATAATATTGAATGTATTTTAGCTATAAGTTATTGAGTTTTAGCTTAAAATACTCGTATGCAAAGCAATCCTCTTCAATGGCCTTAAAATCATTGATGGGATCAAAAAACAAATTGATTTAATTGATGGGACACAAAGTATTATCTTTTTTAATTAATAAATGGTATCTCCGTATAAATGGATTGGCAAAATCGGATTCTCCCTTTGTTTATTTTTTATTAAGTGCTCCTTTTCATTATTTCAAAACATAACGTAAAACTGTGTCAGTTAAAAACTGGTTAATGGAATGCACTTGATTCGGTACTTGTGGCGAATAAACGTTCAATCAGGGTTTTTGTTATTATAGCCGATTAAATGGTGAAGATGCTTAAATTGAAGCACAACCAATATAATTTTATGAGGCATTTAATTTATTGGAAAAATATATTTTAATTTTGATTTTACAATT